>CANXYC010226017.1:0-54424 GCA_948193065.1 Aleurites moluccanus | reverse complement strand
TTCCGCTATTTTTACGGCGGCGATATCGGTACCGACGTTTTCCGAAAATTTTTCCCGTTTTCGCTCTAACTGGTTTTCTAAAATTATTATTGATTATTTTGATGATTTTAATCTATATACTGAGAATTTTATTCACTAAACTTGTTATGCATTTATAGGGTATTACACTGCATGTTCATCTTCATGGATTGGGGGATCAATCCAGTCGAAGAATTTGCAATATCCCTTCATCTCCTAATTCAAAACAAAAACACAAAAACCAACTTTGTAAATCATACCCTACTCATAAATAATAAAACCAAAACACATCAAAACATACCCAAAATTAAAATTTAAGACATGAGATCACCCAAACTTTTCAAAATCACTTATATCCAAATAGTTCTGATAGCGAAAGTATCTCCTGCCAGGGGGTTTTTCCGACCATGAAGTCTTCAACAAACAAGGAAGGCCACACTTGCAACGAGGGATCAAAATTTGCGCCATTGTAAAGATAAGTTGAGTTCTTGAATTTATAATTTCATATTACGAATTTCTTCTCTCTGAAAAATTAGGATTTTCTATTAGGGCCCTCACAACTTTAACCAATGATTTTGACCAAAGAAGAAAAGAAAGGAAAAATTAAAACAAAGAATAAAGAAAAACTACAAAACAAAGATGAAATAGAAAGAAAGGAAAGGGAAATGGCTGAGCTCAGGGATTCAGAGAGTATTTTACTCGAGCAAAGTGAAAGAGAAACGAAGGTGGTAGCTAAAAACAACGAAAATGACACTGTAAATTATTTTTCCCTCTCTCTCTCTCTCTCTCTCTTGCCACGTCTCATCCATTAATTAGCCCTTATAAATTGACGTGTGCATTGTGGGTCCCATAATTAAAGTTGATTGATGACGTGGAATGCATATGTGGCAATTAAATCTGACTTGTCGGACACGTGTCATATAAATCATAAAATGACTTACGTGGCTTGTCACGTCACCTTTCAGGTAAGAATTCCGGCGTTTGACCTTTAATTGAAATAAATTTAAAATTTAAGTGACTAAACTGAAAGAAAAAAATTTTTTGCTACCAAATCGAAAAAATATCTAAACTTTAGTGATTTTTCAAGTTAGTTACGCGCATCTGATCTAAGGAAGGTAAAGTTGAGATTAATTATTTCTATAAACTGCAATATGATAATACTAAGATTTGCTGCCAACTAAATCCAGCTAACGGTCAAATTTCTTTTTTGAGATAAGTTCCTTTTAAAAAACTATAAGCTATTGCAATAATACTACTAACAATAATAGATAAATTTTTTATATATATTAAATTGCATTCATCTCGTAAATATATAAAGATATATTTGTAAACTCTATAAAATAATTGGGGTTAAAAAAATAATTTAAGGTTAAAAAGACTTTAATGAAATAAAATTTAAGGCTAAAAAGACTAATGAAATAAAGTTTAAGGATTTTTAAGTAACATTTTTAAGCTGGAAAATCATAATGTGTAAAAGTCAGAGCTTGAACGAAATTTATTTGAATATTTAACTAATAAGAATCGAATAAATCATTCTATAATTTCAAGTAAATATTATATTTTTTTGTCAAAAAAAAATATAAGTTTCCATTTTTAGTAAATTAAGATTTTCTTGGTATAATTATTTGTTCTTCACGTATTAATTTTTTGTTTTGACTGAGTTTTGAACCCTACATATGTACATATGCATATCCATGATCCATGAATTTGTGCGAAGTACTCCACCAATAGTTTGGAGCTTCATTGATCGCAGAACAAAGAACAGAAAAAGTAATGATACTAGTACAATTTTGGGACGACACTTTCTCACTATCGCTTATAAATTATTATTATTTTTTGTTAATATATATATATATATATATATATATATATATTGAGAATTTTATATACAGTATATAATTTTGATGTTTCCTAATTGTGGCAGAGCTGTTGAGGTGACTGACCTCACAAAATTACAAATAATAATATCAACACAACGAATGGTCAAAAAAATTCTCACTGCTGCTTCTTTCCTGCTAGAATTGGTTGAATCTGCAAATGCCTATTGAAAGCTTCATTGAAAAGAAAACGAGTCTGGAAGGCTGATATAATTGGAAGCCATGCCAAAATAGCTATTGGTGCAAAAAGAACAACACCCATTCCATAATCATATGCCTTAGCAAGAACCTGGGTAAAATCCCATAATCCGGTGTTCTCTATCTTCGGTCTCACAGCTTGCGCAATCTGAACAATTCAAAAATATCAGAGGAAACAAGTCAATAAAACAAAAATAATAATTAAAAAAAAAGTGTTTGTAGAAATGATTGAATGAAAGAGTCTTTGATTAAGTGATACTAGAGTAGTTTTCAGGATTGTCAAGTCCTATATTCGAGCTCCAGGGAGCAAAAATTACCCAAAAAAATAAAACGAGTGAATAAATAAATAAATAAACTGCTTCAATCCTGCTTACCAATATCAAGCCCCATCCAGTGGGCAAAAAGGCTAAACAACACACAATTAAGTCCTTCAAGGATAGCTCACAGATATGGGAAAGAGTAACTATGATGGACAGAACAGCAATGAACAGAAATGCCTTGAAAAGTCTAAACGCTAGGTGGTACGTAGTGCTGAACTGTTGCCTGCCGATGTTCACAAGCTACACAAGACAACAAGATGATGTTAGAACTTGAGTGAATTGGTACTATGTTAGGCACACTAGTAAGACTAGAATTCTGAAATGCAAAAAGGCTTAACCCAAGCAGCATATTCCTCTGTTTTTTACGTTGTAAAATGAATTGTGTGGGACAGTAAAAGAAAAATATGTGGTTTCATTAGTTGATGGTAACAAAAAGATTGATGCAAGTAAAATGGAGGCATTATTTACCTTGAACAATAGAAAAACTGCAAAAATAACAACCCATGAAAGCAGATACACTAGAAAATTTTTGCTGTGTTGAGAGATGTCAAGGTGATACACCAGACCGTACTGGTACATAAAAAACCGAACAGAAAGGATTATCTCAAAAAATCTAGCACCCAGCCCTGAACCGCGGAGATGGGCTTGCTCATCATTCCACCAAGACTGCCAACTTTTGTCTTGTTGAATTCCTATACCACCTTGCTCCCTGATCCATTTATTCCAATCTTTCCAGTCATCCACTATTTTGTCCCAACTGAATCCAGAGGGATTAAACAAAAATGGCGCAAATAACCAAGTTATTGACATGAACCAAATGGAGTAAGTAATTAGCACATATGCCATGCTGCTCTGGTAGGATCGCCTAAACAAATCATAAACAATTAAAAGGAGCACTAACTCAAATCCTTTAACGAAGTGGCTTCGCGAATATAATCTATAATTCTCAGTGAAGCTGGCATGGAACACCACAACCTTACGCCCAGTAGGTCTATATTTGGCTCCCCCATACAAAATTGTTCTACCATAATAATGAATTTTTGTTCCAAGTGAGAAAGTGAAGAAAACAGCAGCTAGCTGTAACTGCATGAGAATAAAATCTTTAAAGGCTGTGAGAAATCCCTTCTCAAGTCCAATCTCCATCACCATAGGTAAGCCAGTTAGAAGCCCAAGCTGAATAAATGATTGAGAGGCGAGAGCTGTTTCCAATGACTGTATGTTATGCATTCTAGCCTCAACAAGAAGTGCTTTTTGAAGCCCACTTAAAACAAGGTATAGCTGTCCGTAGAGGAACACATAAACTCCAATTACTGAAATCTGCAGATTATTGCAGAACAATTAAAATTAATCACAAATGGGAGGGGTAGGAATGGCGAATCAATGCATAAATACTGCACTTCAAAGTCTTTAACCAAACATAGTACAAGATATCTAGAACAACTGTGGCCAGCTTATCCATTGCCACTTTTACATACGACTGTAGAAGACTATATATTTTACTAAAACTAGCAAATTTTAAAGCGGCAGGCTATCATTTCCCTTGATACATTTATAAATCCAGATAAGCCAAGAGCATCAAGGGAAAAGACAACTTGTTTATTGATTTAATGCAAGTGGATTATGAATAAATTCCATAGATTAAAATGCAACTTTTGCACTCGTTTCCCCCTTTATATGTGTTCTGGTCTGTTTTTCTTGTGTTTAAAGTGTGAAGCACTATAGCTGAACTGCTTTTTATAAGCCTTTAATGACCTTTTAAATATTGGATTAGTGGAAATCCCATCAAGAAACTATAATATCTACGATGAAATATTTGGCCAGTGAATGTAGCCATTTGTTGGTGAAGTTCTGCATAACATGCTTCAAGCCAACAGGAATAACAAATCCATTTCAATTGGATTTGCAATATTTCATATAGAAGATGTGAGATCATTCAAGGGTATAGGTGAATTACCAAGTTACTGCAGTAAAACCCAATGGTCGTGAAGTAACAGGATAGCATCCGAAAAAAATCAAACCAGCATCCAAGTCGGTATATGTCACGGCTAAGAGTTTGCTCACTGTTTCCATTAGATACTTTGGCTTCAAATTTTGAGATCTGATTTAGGCCAACATCACGCCCCTTTCCAACTTGCAGGTACTCATGATAAGTGATGCAGCCCCGTCGTAAGGTGGAATTAAACCCTGTACAAAATCAGATATATGTAGCATTGAATAAACCCTCTTGTCAGAATGGAACTCGTGAAGTTACTGAGATTCTTACCAGCAAATACATCTTCACTCAAGTTTATTGTTTTTGATGCTTTGCTTATGCCACCTCTTGTTATGTGAAATAACCTGTCAAATACATCAGGATGTCCATAGTGGAACCTTACCCTGTACAAAAAAAGGAAAAATCCAAGTGAGTAAATAACCTAATGCATTAAGCACAAAGCCAAATTCAATCTTTATATTAGAGTTAAAGCCCTTCAAAAAAATAATCAAGAGCAAAAAAAAATTGCAAACATAAAACTAACAATTCTTCCACAACTAAAATGAGATTACCAGGCCATATACTTTCTCCCTCTTCTTTTACCATAGTTTGTGGGAATAGTTTTCTCAAGGATACAATATTTTTTGTACAAAACAAAATATCTCAAAGCAATACCATAATAAATAATAGTACAATAAAGGGGTAAAACTGCTAAAATAGACCGAAATAGACAATTAAACTTTAATGATGAACAAAAAAGAACTATGAATTCAATTATATGGGGTGGGCTATCATTGAATGACAACTGAATTTCAATTCGCATCATTAAAATAACACAGATTTTTGTTTCAATAAGATTGCGATACTTATTTTTGTAGAGATTTGTTGGGTCCTGAGATTTTGCTTAGTTCGTTTTGAATTTTGGAGGAAATTTTGAAATTTGAATTTTTGTTGTTCGAGCAAGTTAGTGCGGTTAGGTAGCAGATATAGATTAAAGTTGAGTGTTCGCTCAACTAAGTAAGGCTTGGATAAAGTGTAACTATGCATGGTTGGGAATGATTGTAATTTACTTTAATGTTCTCTATCTTGTAACTAAAGCAATATATATATATATCTAAAGATATCAACAAGAAGTGGCCTTTCCCTAATTGAAGGTTCAAATTCCACAACCCGATTCTCCTTGTTAAGTGTGTTCCTCAAGCAATTAAAACAACTAAAGCGTGCCATAGATCCTCTCAAAAAGGAGAGTCACTATCTAGGACGAGTCTTTAGATAATTTTGTTGAGAAGTACAAAAAATTTGTGAAAAATATTTGGAGATTAAGTGCTCCAAGAAGAAAAGTTAAGCGAGAAGGGCGTCATTTTGAAAGCTTGAAGCCGATGCTCCAAGAAAAGGAAATGGAAGTATTATTTGTAAGGCTTGGAGATTGTGATGGTCCAAGAATAACTCAAGAAAACTTGAAAACAAAGTGCTTCAACATGTAGAATTAATTATTGGAAAGAGGTGCTCCTGCTCCAACAAGTGCAATCAATTTGAGAGACTTGGAGAGAGAGAGTGCTCAAGAAAAGACAAGCAGAAAAATTAAATGAAGCTAAATGATGCTCTATGAAAGCACAATTTGAAGTCCTCCAACAAAAATCTCGATGTTGGAGTCAGCAAGTTAGTGGGGTTAAGTAGCAGGTATAGGTTAAGATTGATTGTTCAGTCAACTACAAAAGGTTGAGATAAAGTGTACAGCTAAGCATTGTTGGGAATGACTGTGATTTACCTTTTGAAAACTCTATCTCGTAACTAGAGCTATATATACACTAAAGAAATTAATGAGAAGTGTCCAGCCCCTATTGCAGATTCAAATTCCAGAACCTGTTTCTCACTGTTAAGTGTGTTTCTCAACAGCCCTTTGAAGGTTCATTTACAGAACTTGTCTCTAAGTGTGTACCTTCTAATGGTTCATTTACAGAACCTGAATTTTCTATGTCTACTGTGTTTGTGTACGTGTTCTGTCCCCACATTTCTTATCAAGATTTCGCCAAGTATTTTACGTGATGGCTAAATAGGGCAACATAGAGCCCATAGAACAACTTTTTGAAAAAAAATGGTTATCATGTAAAAAATGTGGCTGGAATTCTACCAGAATATAGCAAAATCAATTTTACTAAAAAAAAATATAAAATAAAGTGAATTTGATACACCAATTAATGTTCAGCGATCATGTTGAAAATATAAGTTCAATGATCATGAGCAAATTTAAGCCTTTAGTTATATTACTAAAAGTATACATCTAATCCTATTTGCAAATAAAGCCATAAATCTATTTATGATATAATATAAATTTATTAATAAGACAATTGAATAACTATGATAACTATTCAATCAGATTGAAAAATGTGACTGAAGTTCATTGAAAGAAGCTTACAACATTCAAGCAACTAGCCAATTTGTTATTTTGGTTGTTCCAAATAGCAAAAATTGTGTGGAGTCATGTACTTCATTTCTTATTTTATTTGAAAGTCTCCACAGGCTGCACAAGTACATAGTCTTAACAAAAAGATGATTTATAAAGTTTATATCATGTCTTAAGCGTCTATTGAAATTTATAATTTATAGTTTATAATTTCTATTATTTTCTATAACTTTAAGACTTGTGAAGAAATGTTACAATCAAACGACATTTATAAAAATACTTTTAAATATTGTTACATTATTAAAACACGTTGAAGTTCAAGCAAACTAAGCAGTCATGTTTGATTCTTAGAAAGTACAAATTTTAAATGTAGCAGATTATGGAAAAGTTCTAAAATGCTTACCAATTTTATATTTATCTTATTTTTCCTAAAAGATATAATTAAAACAAAAATATAAATTAAATGCATTCGATATTCCGCATAATGCGTGCATACGAGCGCACACGCGCACACAAACATGCACCTATAGCAGTGTGGGGAAAAGCTTTTGAATGAACAATACATGACTAGTTAATATTTGATATTACTAAAATGAGCCTATATGGAAAGTTGAACACTTTTTAAATGATGTTAAGTGCTTGAAATATACATCATTAATATTTTGAAAACAAAATTACTCATAAATGTGATTAAGTATCAATATTTGAGGTATTTTAGATAAAATTTAATTAGTTTTAATATTACGAAAGACATATTCATGTATCATATATCATTAAGGATGACATGCAATGCATGATGTTACACATAACCACTTAAATATTAAGAATGAAAGTTTGCAGAAACTGGATATCTGACCTGAGAGGGTTGGCAAGAAGCCTTTGACCAATGGTGACAAAGCTTGTTTCTTGATATGACATGAACCATGCTAGAGAAGAAACACTGCAATTCAAGAGATGAACTAAGATTTTAACTTAAAGATCTAAAATCAAATTATGTATGATCCAAATCCAAAAGTACATTCTCTCATATATGAATGACAGAATCTTTGATAGGATAAAATAACAAAATAAATCAGAGATAATGACACCCTCATCATAGTTTGATAAATGGGGCCATTTCCTTGACACTTTCTTTGACACCAATTTCATGGGTCAAACTTGAGAAAGGTACATCTTCTGCACTTTGGAGATTAGCCATATAAAAGCCTAGAAGTACATAGCCCAGGGAAGAAAAAGACAAAGAGAGGCCAAAAAAAAAATCAAAATTTGCATAATAATAAACCAGAATGTTCTGAAGGTTGGAAGGCCTGTAGGTCAAGTTATAATTTAATAAAACAAAAGACACAAAAAATCTTCAAAAATATGCTTCTCAGGAGGTATGTGAAATTTTCCCTCCTTGCCCAGAGCTTTTCAGAAATTGTAGTATTTTTTGGGCAGGCTTTTCACTCCAATGACAAGCACAAAATGGCACAGTTTTCCTGCTCCTCTAATCCCAAGTATGGAAAAGACAGCCTTGGTCAGAAATCTCTGGTGTCAAGAAACTATAAAATATAATTAGCTGTCAGTTGCCACCTATGGTTTGAAATGTAATAACAGTTCCTGGTTCTTATTCTATTAGTTAACGGGTCTAGATCTGGTGCTGGAATCCACTGCATGGCATTAGTAGTTTTAAGATAGTCCAACATATGATAATACTATTTGCTTGTATAACTTGTGAAAATAAGAGGATCTCACCTTCCAGTGAATATATGTTCCCTCAAGCCAAGTATTGTTGGAGGCCGTCGTCCTTGCTGCTGAAAAAATTCTTGTAAAAGGTTCCTCATTTTGAAAGCTTCTTCCAAATAATTGTCCTGTAATTTCAGGCAATTTAAGGATAAAATAGTTCAAAATATTTATTTTTGGGTATTAGAGGAAGAACATAAACATACTTGGTTCATATCAATGGTCTGAAGAGCTTCACCACGTGTGAAAATTATGGCATGATTTTGATTTTCAGGCTTCCCCTCTCCAATATTTGGTGGGCCAGGGAGCTTTATCCGATAAATTTCCTGTGAAGACAACAATGTATTCAATCAAGCATGATGTGCATGACATTGATATGGTTATGTATGTGTGTACAAGAACAAGCACTGATGCACATTTGAGATACATAACTGCAATCAATTACTGCATTATGCACTAGCACTTGTTTAATAAAATCCATTTGATTTAATTTGCTTTAGCCTTTATCTTCTTTACCAACAATTTCTATCTGACCATTTTTCTTCTTCCAATTCATGACCACTTTGAAAACGTCATTTTTTCTTTTTCTACCTTCTTGTTTTCCTTCAAGGTACCCAGATGGGAGATCCCAAAAAGCCATCCTTTCCATGAGGTTGAAATGGGTTCGCCACCCCTCTTTCATGTTACAACCTCATATAAATTACATGACCAGAAAATTTCAATTTAATGAAAACAAATTCTATGTTCTAAACAGCTATACGATTTGAAGGATGAGTTTGAAGTCAATATAAATAAATCAATCATTATTACTGCCTTGACCAAAGCCTTAAGGTTTTTATAAGTTCCAAAAACTAAATTCTACATATTTCTCATTTCAGCATGCTAAAAATCATAAAATGTCCAGAGGGGGTAAATATGATGTGCTATCATTAGCCATCTCCATTTTGTTTACTTAATAAAGATTATGAAGGTTAGCATATTATATGAGTCATTCAAACTTCAGTTTATAACCTCCATGCATGTAAGGAAGGACCTCAAATAAAACCTAATGCCTAGTAATCCACAAGTAAAGCCAGAAAAGAGGGAAAAAATATACCTAACTAGTGATGTACATGGCCAATCAAGAATAGGTTTAGGATTTCAAACTCCATGAACAACCCCAATTATTTTACCCAGGTTGCATTAGAAGTTACATTTTTTTTCTCTACTTTCCCTCTATCCAAATTTTAATCTTCCTCAAAAATTGTCTAAATCTATTCTCTAATAATACTGAAGTGAGAGCTTTTTTTAAATCACTAGTCCCTTGTTATTTGCTCTTATGATTTCAGGTAGTGTAATAATTGGTCAATTCCATTTTCAACTCGTGCAATTATCCATTCCTTATTTATGTCTGGCACAAAAGCATATACTGGTTACTCAGGAAAAAAATGAAAGATTATTTAAAGAAAGACTTATTGTCCATTTAGCTTATATTATTAGAAGCAAATGACCTTATATCAAACATCACAAAAATCTAATCCCTCTTCAAACTTTGTATTACAGCTTGAATAATTGATTACCTGGTCAAGGCCATTGACTGCTTTAACCAATATAGAAGAAAAAACCTTTCGAGGTTTATCTTTCACAATCTCTTCTTTCTCCTCGACATAAGCAACACGTACGGATGGATACCTTCAACAAATCATTGTGTTGTCATATTTATATTGACTGAAAATTTGATCACTGCAACATTTGTTTCAATTCCTGTAGAGTATTACCTTTTCATTAATTCGAGAATGTCATTAGCATGGGGATCTCCAGAGGACTTTTGTGATCCATATATTTGACAAGAAATTATATATGTGAATTTCAAGTCTGCTAACCCATCTAATTGAGCAAATAATGTGCGGTTATTTCTTTCAGCAGCATCATAACCTTCAAGAATATCTGGATGAACAGAATTAGCCAACGAAAACATCATTAGAAAGTATTCTCATTAAATGATAATCTAAGTCATGTATGTAAGTAGTAGACTTTAATGGACTAAACTCAAGATAACAAACCTTCATCCGCAGCCATGTCAAGAAATGCTTGAACTCGTAAGGCTTCTCTATAGTACATCATTCCTCTAACTGTCACAACCAACAAAAAAAAGCTTGGATACCATATTCAAGAGGATTACCATATCTTCCTGATCCAGATTAAATGCCAATGATATGAAAGTTACTGAAATTTTCTTTCACCTGTTCTGCTTAATGTTTGACCCCGGAAAGAAGCCCAATTTCTCAGCTCTTCCTCCTTGCTGCCATCTTTAAATACATCTGTACTGTCACAATCCATACGCTCTAAAAAGTTTTTCCACTCGTCTGAGATATACGAAGAAATAGGCACATTATACAAGTTGCATTCAAGTAGATAGGAGATGATTACCAGAAAAGAAATCACATCTTCAAACCTGGATATATTTCCTGCATATAAAATAAGATGGAAGCCTCTTCTTTGCTTGAATTGAGTTCCTTCATTGAATAATTGATATCTTCCTTGAAGTGTGGAGTCATTACACTAAAATAGAAAATTATCAGATCAACTATGATGGACTGCCTTGCAATTATTCATCTTAAAAGTAGTTCTTGTTTTTACAACATGCTTTATAGATCTATAGTATTTATACCGAGTAAGGTTCATGTATTAATTGGATCACCCCTGTCCTTGTGTATATAAATGATGAACACCACAACGATGCTTCTGTAATTAGCATATTGTAAAAACTAATAGTCAGCGTCATACAACTAAGCAATCATTCTGTTTATCAATGATTAGCAAGGTTCACATAGGTAGCGTTGTCTCTTTAACAGCTTAAGCAGTTAGGTGGAGAGGTGCATATTTACCGGGCCATATATCAAACTTATACCAACCAATATAAGACTACATGATTACTGCACAACCCCATAATGTGCTAGTCCAACAAATGCAGAAATAATGAGAACAATGACAATTAACAGGATTAGAACAAGGAAAAATAATAATAACAAACACAATGCAACAGAACTGGGTTTCAACACCATGATCAGGCATCCGAACTATGAGTTTAAACTACAAGATATGTAATATCATGATGAACACGCTTCAAATCTTAAAAGCATTCACTACCAATGGGTCAAGTTTGCAGATAAAGACATCCATATGCCTTTATCAAGTAATATGATATTCAGACGTAATGGATGTGAATTCTTAACACTGAGTCACTTGAACAAACTGGTAAAAAACTAACGAAAAACAGAGACAAAAGGACCTAAAATAGTAAACAAAACTTTGATATCCTGTTAAGGCATCTGAAAAAAAAAATTTAACTACCAGAAAGCCGCAAAATATCTCACTTAACAGATAGAGAATGGATAAATCAAAGAAATAAAGAAGTACCAAAGATGAGTGAGAAAAGATTGTGAAGTGTGTTTCCATTTGTATGCATGATATGCCAAAATACATGATTTTTGAGCAACACATTCATGATATTGAAAGAACTGAATTACATTGCCTGAGTGTAACTTTTCATTCAGTTTCTATTCAATCAGATAAACAATTCTAATTAGAGTAGCAAATTGTTATTCATTTGGTTCACTGGGTGAGTATTGCAATTTTATATCTGAAGAGATTGTATTCTATTTAAAGTAGTGCTGATTATTGATTTGATACCCTTTTTAATATGCATGGTATTTACAGAGTCACTAACTCCATCTATGCTGGATCTACATATCCGATCTTGACACAGCCAGTAGTGACCAGTGCAAAACTATTGCCATGTCATACCAACATAAATTTTAAAGACAATTAGCAAAAATGGGTCAATAATATGTACTGAAAATAGATTTGATTTAAGTATCAAAGAAAAATAACTTGGCATCTAAACATCTTATTGAGGACATAACTTTGAAATTGGTGTGATCAAAGAAATCCAGAAAACCAAAAACCCATACCAAAACTGTGAAATCGAATAACCAAACTGATGATTTTGATTTCAGTTATATGAATAAAAATCAACAGTTTCGTTGACCAATTATATATATATATATATATATATATATATATATATATATATATATATATATATATATAGATACATGCGCACACGCATAGAGAGAATTTTGTTGCAATGTGTCGCTCAAATTTTGAAAAAATTTACAAACGTCTGCAAGGTCTACTTTTATGGAGTTCAAGAAATGGTCCTCAAACTGTAAAGCCCATCATTGGTCTGAAAATTCCAGCTCAATTACTACTGGTTAAGAGAAAAACCAGCTAATTGTGGCGGCAACACAGACCAAGGATGATTGGCAGTAGTCAGTAGAGTAATGAGTATATGTTTATGTGATTTCCTTATAAGTTTCTCCCCTTTTAATGAGTTTGTCAAATTTCAGCAAGTGTTTTCCACTTTTAAAATCATTTTCAAGAACCCCAAATGCCAAAAGATGCAGAAAATATTTCCACCGTGAAACAAATGGAACCTTTAGGTTATGGTTTGGTTATTGGACCTAAGTCAAGTACCAGCATAACTACAGAAACCATTCTCACAATAACAGCTAACAGCTTATGTTTACACGCACTGAGTGACATTATAACTTGCTTGCTGAAAATAAAAATATGATTGGTTAAAATTAAAATGTAACAACAGATGGTCTTGCCAATGAACAACACAAGCAGGACAAAAGAGATCAACCTGAAAGACATCATGTTGTGTACTTTGGGAGCAACAGGCATATCAGTAAAAAGCGAAGTAGCGAAGAATGAGATACGTCTCCGAGCTTCTAAGTTAGCAGGTACATCCAAGGCTTTATCTTTCGTAGTAATCAACAAATGAAGACGCTTAATCTGCCATCCAAAGTTTGAATTAAAAAAGTACAGTTATTATATTTTTCAGGTTTACAAGTGTGGTTGTGTGCAACTACACACACCCTTTCACATAAATTTATCAACATTCATCGTACTCTCCTCTTGAGCATCTGTGAATTACAGTATACTCAATCTTTTTAGGATATGACGTCTACTTTTGATAATTCAATGATTTTCAATAAACCATATAGAGAAGCAGTTTATGGGAAAAAAGGTTTTATTGCTCAAGTCATGTGCAACGATGAAAATGGAGTGGTTTCATCAATCCCATTTGTGTAGAAATCAACCAATAATTTTGAGCTGTGTTTATTTGGATGTTTTGAGACATGATTGATGCTGAATCACCTTCCTTGCAGAAGGTAATCTTGTGACCAAGACTCTGATGCAAATCTCCAGATTTTCACGTTACTTGTTTCTCAATTTTTATTTTCCCTTCTTTCATTTAGTAGGGTAAATGAATCTTATTGTTGAAGCAATGGTGGTAGAATGGTTCCAAGGTAGGTTTGAATCAATGGTGTCCTGCTGATCTAAACTCCGGGACCCTATTATATCCAGCATATGATGTGGGACATTTTCACCTTTGTTCCTTTTTCTATATATAATTTTTTATCCAATTAAGATCTTGCAGTAATTCCACCACTTGAAATAAATTTCCAACCAAATCAATTCTTAAAAAACAGGATTTTAAAGGTATTGATCAACATCAATAAACATGAATATAAAAACGGATCAGCTGTAATACAAACAAGCTCATTCACAAATATAACCAGCTTAACACATCTATGTTCATATTCGGTTCATGTATTAAATGAGCATCAATCTGGGTTCTAACTCATTCAATTACCTTAAATGATCACAAGCAAGCTTATATCGAACCTATTTGCTAAGTGCAGTGGTTCATTTCCACATCCTAGTCAAAGTGTATAATATACTAGAGTTTGTTTTCTAAGGCAACATGAAAGCTAAGCCTGCAAAAACAGATAAAATGTCTCTTTTTCTTATGAAGGTATCATGAATATGCTGACATAACTAAGGAAAAAAAAGGGAAGCAGGAATGTTGGGGAAAGAAAATCACCTGTTCATTGAGAGGCTCAGTATTTGGCAGTGGAAAATGTATAGAACTATCAGCAGCTGATTCAAATAATTGTGGTTCAATAGTTCTGGAAAAATAAGCAAAAGTCTCTTCCACCTGTTGGGGAGAATGGATCATATCCAGTATTCTGTGCACAATTTAACGAACCAAGAAATATGAACCATTTGGTTGATATTAAAATTAAATCAATATCAGAATAGGAACAGATCTAAAAACACCAAACCTTGAACCATTTGTCATCATATCGTTTGTTACAAGCTCAAACATATCTTGGAGAACTCTCACAACTTCACTATGATGGTTTTCATCTCCCTCAACCTAAAAAAAATGATAAAAAAATCAATTGGGGCCAAGGACAGCTAAAATAATTGCATAGTCAATATAAAAATGTTGTCTTTTCAGGGTTATAGTTACCAGAAGTTCAACTAATTCAGTGCATTTTGCTAGTAGAGCAGGAAGTTCACTCATTTTGAAGTCCTTAAGAAGACTTGACCTTCCAATACTTTCTTCAACTTCATTTAGTAAGCTGGATACAACCCTAAAAGGCGAGGACACAAACAGTATTAGACTATGAACTTTGCTGCACATCACCAAAACTCATATGGATCAACATCCAATATTCTCAAATTGAATTAGGTTAGAACAAAAGATATTGTCATCTGTACCTTTTCTCCAGGTCGCCTATAATGAGAATTTCGAGTACATACTTGAGTGACTCATAGCACTCCTTCACTGCACTGTACATATAATTGTCTTTTGTTATCTTTCCGAGGAGAATCTCATCCTTTCCTATGAAATCTCTGGCAATGCTTATCAATGTTGAAAACTGTAAAGACTAGAGATTTGTTCATAAAAGAACAATAATAATAAGAAAATTTTAGAAATCTTGAATTCGAACATCAGACCTTATTTGCCAGGAGAAAAATAGGCCAGCGGATCATGCCGGAAAATAACTCTGAAGGCATAGGCATTGTCATCAAATCCAACTCCCTGTTGAGGAAAATACTTTATCTAACATATTTCTATCAGATTGCCTTCGAACAACCATCAAACAATGAATAAACCATACCTGTTGCTTATTAAGTCCTCTAGTCGGAAAGTATGGATTATTTGGTTCCATACAAGAACAAACTTAGCAACACCATTTGTTGTAGTTTCAGACACCTGAAAACAGAATCAATTGAATCATCATATTGAGGAAACAGAAGATCCATAATTAAGAATGATAATGCAACACCAGAAACCTCATAGGCTCACACCTTATGAAATCGCTTGTTAAAGAATTTTATTCTTGTTTTCTGATCATTTTTGACTGAGGGTGGAATCAAACAACTGTTGAATGCAGAAGGCAAGGTATGAAATCTACTTCTAAGCATTCCCAATGTGCGAATCTACAAATGATAAAAGCAGTAAGTATATTGCCACTTTGTCTGTACTAGAAAAATTACAGCTTACCTCGCCAAGATGATGTATAATGCCATAAACCCCACCAAAGATTGTACAGAATACAGAATACCAGATCTGCGTATCCATGAAATACACCTGAGACAGATGCAGAATGGAGCAAATAAATGTCAGCCTTCTTATATCATGATAACAAAAAGTAAGTGATCCAAGAATTTCCTAAATAATATTATTACACAAAATTTATCTCTATTACCATTTGGCTCTAACTGTTCAATGTTTCTGATTCTTCAATATAGAGTCAAAGAAGCAACAAAACGATGGTAAGATTTTTACCTTTTTTATATGATAATAATAAGAGCAAAAAAGTATATTTTCTTTTTTTCTATGTTTTGTCCACATTTCATCACATGGCAACAGCAAATGAGAATTGCGGTAATGATAGTAGTTAGCACTGGCATGGTGGCTGTAATCCCGCAATGATGGTAATTGTGATAGCAATTCAGCTTGTTAATGTGAATTAGCAGATTAGTGGAGCAGTTTTGTGGCATTGCAACTCTGAAAGAAGGTGGTGGCACTGATGCCATGATGGTAATTCGCCAACAATAGCAACTGCTATAGTAGTGATTTGCAAAAGTCAGAGGTAGCCCCTACTGTTGTGATGCTTTAATGGTAGCAATCATGGAGGTGGCAGTCCTTCAGCAACAATGGTAGTTGTAGGGGGTTCACCAGCGGCCATGGTTTTTTGGAGCAATAGTGGTAGCAGTGGTATTTGTTGATGTTAATATGGTGGATTATTGATAGAAGTGGTGGTGATTGAAAAGAAATAGGAGAGATTGTGCTGGTATTGAGTGCTAGTTTTTCTCTTTAGCCATAACAAAGTCTTTAAAAAATTTTATCATGTAACCAAAAATTGGCTCTTCCTTTGCATTGGGATGGGAAGTTGTTAAGAAGGTTAATTCTTAACAGTTTGATAATCTAACTTCTAGGGTTTATAATCAAGAACAGAAGAAGAATTAAGGAATTAGGAAGGAAATAAAAGAATTAGGGTTTGGAATAGAGAGAGAATTAGAGAAAGAGGAAGAGAAATCTTTATTGATCTTCAGAATGACTCTTGGAGCTACTGTTGAGCCCTTTTATACAATCTGTTATTTCAGTTACACAACTATTCCTACAGTACAGCTGTACTAACAACTCAACCACCTTTTAACAACTTTTCCTTCCTACTCTCTTAAGCCCGGATCCCCTACTAACAGCCTCACCAATTCCTCTTATTATCCAAGTCAACTATATTGTTTAATCACTACAATTCAATTCTCTATTTTTCCCTTTCTATTTCTTCCTATAATATATAACAGAAGTAACTGGATTTTGCCTTTTGCTTTTAGAAAAGGAAAATGCAAATTAAAGAAGTACCACTTAGCATGCAAACCAAACAATACCAAATTAAAAGCACATACAGAATTAAGATAGCATCAATCCATCTCAAAATAAAAGAGCAAAACAATCATATATCTTGTTCTAGATATCCTAATGAAAACTCACAACAATAATTGGAGCCCAAATGGCCACAATTGCCCCAGCATTACTCTTCACTGAAACAAGAGAACAACGAATTATGAGATAAATTTGAAGCAAAGGAACTAGTGATATGACTTACAAGTTTGTAGAAAAAAAATGGAGAGTACCTTTGGGGAAAAGCTCATGCCAATCATAATTTTGCAAACCAATTCTCAAGATTAGCCTTGTTGGTCCGATAAGTGGTTTGATCTGCAATTTTTTTTATTCATAGCAACAATTATAAGTTAGTTTTCATTGTCACATTATATGAAGGGCTGAGACACATCCAATGGGAAACGTGTGGTGTAAAATATGTGCCCTACACATATACTTAAAAGACACATTTGATGCTTCAAATACATCAAACCATGTCAACGGAAAAATTAAAAGAAGCAAAGAAAAGAAAGATCCAACACACATGCTCGACAAATTTTATACCTATATGTCACTTGCCGGAAATTTCTAGAAAATTCTCCGCAATTCTCATATAGGGCACATATTAGACACTTTTTGGGGTCTTTTTTTTTAAATAATTTTTGGTGCATGTTAATAAAATAAAACAATACACCATTACAATTTTCAAAAACATATAATTAAATGATAAAACTTAGAAAGATTGGTCCGGTTTTGAGAATTTTTCAAACTAAAAAGATTGGTTTGGTTTGATAACAACCCTTCAAATCGACCAAACTGAACCGATGCCACCCTTACCTTAAAAAATATTAAAAAAATGAAAATGAGCTAGTATGTTATCAAAATCATATTTAGGGCAACTTAGGTTTATTGTCTACTTTCATTGACGGATACATTTAGGTTTGACATTGGTGTCAAACATTTTATGACACATTATGGATGGAATTTAATCTTCGTAGTATCAAAGGACCTTTTCTTAATGTGATAATGTACTTTCTTTCATTCTCTATTTTTCTTTTTCTACATAGATTGGACTTTTCTTGTATACATTATCATACACATAAGAATTAGTAGTCTTGATGAAGTCTTGATGGAATACAATATTTAATTATTAATATTTTAGGACTTTTACATGTTTTATATTATATCATATCATATATTAACATGCTCCCAATGCGTCATTTCTTGATTTAAATAAATGTTGTCCATGTCGTGTATCCTTTCCATGCATAGCTTACATTTCCAATCAAGAAACTATGGTACTATAGAAAATCACTGCCAAATGTATAATACTTGTCTAAGGGGCAGCAAGTGGTGTTTTACACATTTGTAAGAGAACATTTACAATGTTTAGACAATTTTTTTTCTAGCTTCTTTCATTCTAATCACCAAGCAAGGGGAGCTTGACTCCACTTATATATGTTATGTTGTGTTTTCGATCAAATATATTTTTGTATGACTTAATACTCCTTTTGCCTTAAGGACATGTTATTCATTGAAAAGGAAAATCAAAATTTTAAATAAACTCATAATCTCACTAGAAATCTGATGAAGTCAGCACTAAGAAAAGTTATGACACAATCTGCTGTTGTACCAAATCTTTTTTTTTCTTGATATTTTGTATTTAACTAATGAAGAAGGGCTTGTATTTTCTAGAAATATAAAGGTCGAATATGTGGCTGAACTTGTTTTATGCTAAAGTAGGAAACAAACTTCCTTAAATCAAGGGAATTAAGTATTGACTAAAACTTTTGAACTTCTATATAAGCTCATGATAGAATTAGCTAGCAAAAGGCAGAGAGAAAGAAAAGAAAATAAATGTGCAGAGAGAGCTGGAGAGGAGTTGTAAAAGTTGTAAGAAACTTATGTTCAAAATGAAGAGGAAAAAGAAGAAAAATTCTGCCTCTATTCATATCCTAGTTTCTTGTTTTAATTCCTCTTTGCTTTTTGTATTCTTTCTCCTCTCCATCTCCAACAATATCATATATAAAACCTTAATTAGAAAGCAACCAGAATACTGCTTACCTCAAAACTATAACTGAATAAAAATTTGCTGGATAGTACCAATATCCAAAACAATGTATATCTGCATGATAAGAAGCAGCTTCATATTAAACAAAAAATGGTGAAAAATATACTACTGAAAAGCTTCAAAAAAGGAATGTAATATACTTGAAAACAGAAACTTGTGTTTCTTGCATCCCACGTCCCACATATAACCTTGGCTGCAAGATGAAGGGATTTCTTAGTGAAAAATTAACAAATTTAAAACATATGTTGGTTAAATCTATCATATAATCATGGTTGGAGAAAATTCCCAATATGAAAATGTGCTTCAATCAATGGTAAGAAAATAAAGATTTGACATGAAAAAAATGAATAAAGAGAACAATATTCAAGACAATAGATGCAATTTCCAATGTCCAAATGTTTGCAATAATCATGGCTGATGATAACAAAATGGGAAAGATAAACAAGAATGGTTAATTCATTAGATTTTTCTTGGAATATAAGAAACTTTGCCTGATTTATGCATGTGGCATTCCATAACTGCAAACTAGTACAACATATGCTTCTAGAATGTTTTGAATTATTTGGAAGTATTATTTTCCTATTCATTTAAAATTTCACTAAATTCACTAATTCATTTTAATGTGATATGAAGCTTGTAATCAATCAGAGTTTATGAGAGAATTTGAATTAATATTATTGAATCAGTTGTACATATATTTATACAAGAGGAGAAAATCTAAAATAGGAAAGGTAACCTAATTCTACTCCTAAAATAAAGCTACAATCAAGGATAAAGATTCTAGTTTCCTTTTACATATTTATGTATTTTATAAGTCCACTTGTGTACGGGTCCATGGATTTTAATATGGTATCAGAGCTTCATACTCAAACAAGCTAAATCCTGGGATTCATGTTCAACCTCCCGTTATTGGACTAATAATGTGCAAGTCCGGACCAAAACTGAAGAAGAGATGTCAGCCGGTGCATTTATGAGCAAGTGTCAACTGGCTTATTGATATTGGGCCACGGACCAAGCCCGGTTGCACTTGAGGGGGTGTATGGAGAAAAATATCTCACATCAAATAATGACAAAATATATAAAGGACTTATAAGTGAGTGGATGTTGGACCTAGCACAAGCCAATTGGTTTTGTGCAAGTGGATTCCAACACTTGTCCACTTATAAGCCCACGTGTGTATAGGCCTATTGACTTTAATCAAACTAAAGATTTAAGATTTGATATGTATGATGGTAATGGTATTAGCTTAGCAAAAGTATATAACAATTTTTAGTGTGACCATGTCTAGATATTTTCCCTCCATTATTCATATATTTGACACGATAGAAATTATGCCTTCAACAACTTGAAAGTCATAAAAAAAATATATAAGGTCAATTTTATTAGTTCCATCAGGTTATTTATTTTAATTATGTATTAAGTAGCCACTTTCTAGAGTCAATGGACTCAATACACTATGTAAGCAGATAATGCATCATCATTTTAGGATAAGAATGTAAATTTACTGAAAATTGATAGAGAAATGATCATATATTGTAATCTATATAAGGAATCTTACCTGTGTCCACCAAGCTAAAATTTTACATATGCGACTGTTTGAGATCTCAATATACTTGCTGACAACAGGAACAAAAAATAAGACCATCTCAACTGCATTGGTCATTAGGTAAATTGCAACTGCAACCATGTAGGAAGAGAAACACAATTGACCAAGCCAACTTCCATATGTTGTAGAATAACAAGTATATTTCCTTCTAGATTTAGCATAATATACAGGTAGAATAATAGTCCATATGATTGCAGCAACCAACTTCAACACTAGTTTCCTTTTCCTACAGATATCCATTGTGAGTCTGGCTTTCCATGTGAACGCAATGTCAAGAATTGCTGAAACCAAAACATGTTTTAAACTTATTACTCTCCATATGTATGTAATGAAATATATACACAAAAACAGACATGATACACACATACAAACGCAAAGAGATGATTAACACTGAACTTGTGAATGAATAACAAACATCAAGAGGATTGCATAATGGTTCAATAACACACTACAAATGTGTTAAAACTACTATTGCAGTGTTGAACAAAACAAAAATTTGCTCTATTCAATATTTCACAGTTTAGAAGTAGCTTTAATGTGATTTGCCAAGATATGACAAGAGGAAAGCAGGAATAGACAATGTGCTAAATATTGTCCACAAATTGCTTTTGGAAGGAAATTTTTATAATTTCATAAAACCCAATATGGGAAGTTTTTAGTTTATGCTCTTAAGATAGAAACAAATGCTCACCTTCCCAATGCTAAGTTTTATTAGATAATACCTAGTACAAAGACAATAATAATGCCAATACTGATAAAACTTCACTGAATAACAGAAGTACAGAAAAGTGCCAAGATGCACACATCTCCAGTGTTATATGCTTCCAATTAAAAGCATAACTTGAACTCTAAATCAACTATATGCTCTAATCTTTGAATAAGAAATTATAAAATTCTCATAAATCTACTATGTGAACCCAAACAAATACCGTACTATAATACTTTCTTATAAATAAACATACAAGATACTAAATTTTATGAGCCAACACCTAGCATTAAAATAATGATAATGCCAATAATGATGACACTTTAATAAACAACAAAGGTAAAGAAAGGGTCAAGATGCATGCATCTCTAATTTTATATGCTTTGAAAAACATAACTTGAACTTTTGATCAACCGGAACTTTTGATCAAAAGTTTATTCTAAATCATAAAAATCCTAGAATTCTCATCTTAAAAATACTTCCTTGCGAATCCAGATGAATAAATACTTCCTTATAGACTTATATGACAGATAACATTAGAATAACCACATATATAAACCATTTAATAACACTCAAATCAAATTTTTCCCTATAGCTTATTTTTGTGTGTAAGAGCTGGATTCATTACAAAATGACCATTTCACCATTCAATCCCTTCAAACATGAAAAAAGAAATGCTACTTTGACTATTCAATTCATACACAAAAAAGTACTATATAATTGTAAAAAACATAAGTTAGTGGATAGTAGTCATTAGCTTAGATGCATCACATGGCAAATAAATTTATTTTAAATGTGCAAAAAATTAAAAAGAAAAAAGAAAAAAAGAAAAGAAGGGAGAAAAAACTTGTGAAGTTGAAAATGTAGGGAAAATTAAATAAGCTAGAAATACATACTCAACTCAATGCTAGTCAATAAATTAATGATGTAAACATGCATACATAAAAAAGAATCTATTAAACTAGAATTCCGCCTAGACACATGTCCTACATAAATTTGATGACAAGTAGTTCAATATAGTAGAATCCTGTTTGTCTATATTTTTATTTTATATTGAATTATGTCGAGCTACACTTATATTTTTTATTGATTAAAAAAGCTTATATTTTTATTTCATATCTTCTTTGTTTTGAACTTAATTATATTAAAATTTCCCTTTTACAATTTGTTTATAGTAAAATTAATTTATATTTGTGTTAGGTGGGTCTAAACGAATTAAGCAAGTCATGTATTTCGAACCTCTATACATCTTTTAATTAAGCGGTTCACTCCAAGTTAATTCAAGTAGGTTGGCATATTGTATGGATGATTTTTTTAAATATCATAAATAAGTTGAACCATTTAGAGCCAGTGTTGATTATGATAAAACAAGTCCCACCAAACCGTCATATTAGAACTTGTCACCTTCATCTATACTACGTTATTTTTCAATTACAAGGTTAACCTATTTTAACAAAAGTGATCTAGTTTTGTTATTAAAATGTAATTATAAGAAAGTGAAAATTGGTTAAACCTTGTAATCTTTTCACCATATAACATTTCCATTTGTATAAACCCATATTTGTAAAGGGATAAAATATATTATTGGTATCTGAAATTTTTATTTATTTTTTTAATTCCTAAACTTTTTTCTAAGCAAAAACACTTATTTCAACTAGACCTTGGCCTATGCTCGAAGCAGTTTGTTATATAACTATATTAACTATTGTATATATTAAGTTTGTTAAAATTATTTAATTTTGATTATTTATTAAAATAATTTTAATATTTCCTATGTTGTTCCTATATTAAATCTCTTTCATATGAAGAAATAAATATTGCATACAATAAGAAAATCTCACAAAAAGTAATAATTACAAAATATAAATATAAATTGTAAAAGACCATACAAAAATCTATCCAAATTCTATCAATAATAAATTTTAAATTCCTCCCTCTTCTAATTTTTCTCCCAATTTTAAAAAATAACCAACAAAAACAACGGTTTTTTAAGGAAAAATTAATGTACTTTAGCAAGTTAATTAAGAATTATGGAAAAATTAAAAAAGTGCATCTTAAAAACAAATATTTTATGCAATTAAATGAATAAATAAAACAACCAAAACTGCCATTAAATCATACTTTAACAAATTGCAATCAAAAATATAATTAGTTTAGGTGGCAAAAAATTAGCAAAACAATGTCTTCTTCTAAATAATAAAATATATTAGGTGCATTTGATCAAATTAGTAATACTAAAATGGTTCATTTTACCACGTAAAACAATACCATCTGGACCCCTCTATTAAATTTATATTTTTTCCCTTAAAAAACACATTTTTCTTACTCTTTTCATCTCTCCCAACTTAAAAAGATGAATGGGGAAGTGAGAAAGATGAATGGAGTGGAGCGGTACTATTTATGGGTGTAAACTAGTCCATTTAGTATTCTAGCAAGCAAATCCAGCCAAATGCATCAAATTAAATAAGTGTGTTCGTATAAACACTTAATTACAATAAAGAACACTCAAATGTTGAAATAAAAAAATTAAAAAGTATAGATATCAAGATTTGCAACAGATTTATTAGCAATCCCAAATAGTATCATACCTTGTATGAGTTTAAGAATTGCAGATGTAATGAAGATGCTCATTATGTCTTCAAATATTATTGCATCAAGCATCTCAAGTGGAGATTCCAAATCATGGCAAGCCATAATAATCATTGCCTAAAAGCACATTAGAAAGAAATTTAAAATTTATAGCAAAAAAATAAGTATTCAACAAATCAATTGTATGGCAATTTTCACAAACCTGAAGGGATAGAATAAAAAAGTTCCACATTCTATCAAAGCTCCTAAAAATTTGCCAAAATGAGCGAATCTCTACAAAATTTGTCTTCCCTAGCCATCTTGGTTCCTGATGATCTTCTAAAAGAACCTATCAAAAAGAAAAACAATTTAGATAGATGGATCTTGGGAGTTTAACGACATTAACAATTTACATGGAGGTAGCTTCGCTTTGACTTGCTTTTGAGAATAAAGTAACATATTTTGGTCATTTTCCTCTTTTTATC
The DNA here is from genome assembly GCA_948193065.1 of Aleurites moluccanus. Classification (NCBI taxonomy): domain Eukaryota; kingdom Viridiplantae; phylum Streptophyta; class Magnoliopsida; order Malpighiales; family Euphorbiaceae; genus Aleurites; species Aleurites moluccanus. The sequence goes on along the minus strand of CANXYC010226017.1, from coordinate 29,683 downwards.
TTTTACCAGCAAGAGAAAAAGTGGGCCAAAACAGAGAAAAACTAGGGCCCTTATTTAGTGCAAGTACAACAAGTTCACTTAATAAAAGTGCAATTTCAGGAGATTTTATGACCTCATGTGCCAAACAGTAGCAAAAGTCAAGTAAATTTATGTTTCTTTGCCTATTATCGTAACATACATAAGCCACAACAACAACTTAAATCAAGAGAAGATATCCACCTTTGCCTTCTTTCACGAATAGGATGGATTCAATTAAAGGTGTACATCCAAACTACTAATGTTGAGATAAAAAAAATTAGAACATATTATTGAATATCAAACTTTTTAAAGCAAAAGGCACTAGGCTGCAAAATGATAGATAAATTGCTTGGAGCTACAGATGAGCACCCAAAGCACTCATACATTATACATGATTCACCTTGCAGAATCTTCTAATTAAGAAATTGTTCTACAAAGAACAGAGCGATAGCAGATATATCATAATTTTATGCAACAGGATAAGCAGTTAAAATATATATATGCCAGGTTAACAATCATTGGTCTATATGCTTCCTAATGCATTAAGTAGTAACAAACAGTTTCTTCAACAAGCTAGAATATGAAACCCAAAATGGAGTGACAAATGAAGTACTTAAAGTTTAGATTTAATGTCTATCCATTGTATAAATTTTTTTTGAACATGAAAAGAGAGGGAAAGAAAACAGAAATGACAAAGAAAAAAGGAAAGTGTTTCTGTGTGAACATGTGAATTTACCCCTAGCTCTTCATCTTTCTTCACTCCTAATTCTTCATCTTCTTTTGCTTCTCTTTTCTTCTTTTCATGCACAGTTCTTTTAACTTTACATTTATTTGAAGACTGTACACAGAAGAAATCATGATCCAGATGCATGGGCCAACCTATTTGGAAACAATCGGGAGACCTGCAGGAATATAGCAGTTATAACAACCTATCCTCGAAAACTTAACTTCTTGAAGTTTCAAGAAACAAATCACAGTTCAGTCTAACCAGAAATACTCATTCAGATCATCGTAGTTTCTCCAAGTAGAATGATCAGCGGTCCCACTTTTGTTTTTCTCAGCTTCCTTCATTTTTTTACTAGAAAATTAGATACCTGATAGAAAGATCTACAAAGATATTGTAGAATTACAAGAGTACCTCATATATAACCCAGTATATGGGGGTAATTATGTTGTTCAGGAAAGACTCAAATCCTCTTCCATACGCTGGCATAACCTTCTCCCCAGTTGTCAAACTAACAGCGCCAGTTAACATGCCATGTAATTCATATGCCATCTGAAAGCAAATATTCAATCATAAATATGATCATTTATAACCATAATTCTGTACAAGGAAATATGATGCAAGAAAATAATTGAATAGCTTGATTAGCTAATTATCATTGACTCGAGAAACATTTCTGTAATATACTGCACAATTGTACAAAATCCAAATTCAAAGTTTAGATTCTGATTTTAGCTCAAGTTAGTTCAAATAACCAAAAAGTTGGAATTATGAAGGGTAGGTAACTTAAGCTAGAATTTCACTTCACATATATCACTAAAAGTTGCAACGACAAAGTAAAATGTAAAATTTTCATGGGATATATTGTAATGCTGTAAAATATCTCATAAATGAAGATTTATCTGCATTTTCATATAAAGAAATATTAATGTCTAAGTTATGATTCTGATTTCAGTTAGACTAGTGCAACTCCTAAAAAATATTGGAATTAAGAAGGGTCTGTAAGTTAAGCTTACATTTCCCTCACATAAATCAGTGTAGCATATTAAGGACAGAGCAAAAAGTAAAATTTTCATCAGGTAGATGTTTAATATTCCAAAATATCTCATAAGCAGACTTTTATTCGCTTGATGCAAAAAGACATATTAATGCCTAATATTGCTCAGTAAGTTTGATTTACACTTGCACATGATCTACAACTTGCAAGAGTTACTTGTAAACTTATACCTGCTGCCAATCGTCAAAAAGTTATTTGTACTTACCACCAAATTAACAACATCAGGAACCTAAATATTGCTCTGAAGTAGATTTTTCTTTCCTGCATTACCTTAAGAAACTTGTCTTCCTATTATTGTAGTAATATAAATACCCAAGATAAATACCAATTAATTTCAGAAAAATGCCTAAAGAAACAGAACTATTTCAATTTGCCAGAAGGTGTTTCATGGTACCTGCTCCTATAGCTTCTACACGTTGCTCAAACAGTTTCTTTTTTTTTTCTTTTTTTCTTTTGATACATCAATTATATTATTTTCAAGTTCACAGATGAGAGCTTAATCATGCAAATAGAGTGTAGCAAATTGCATTTGGCATGAAAGAAACTGGTTGCATTCATTATGCAAGGCACCATCTTGGAGTTGATTATAGGGTAATCAACAAAAACAGATGTTTCAACTTACATGGTGAAAAATATAACATATACACTCTGGCATAAACCGCAAGTTTGCTGCCTCCCCCCATATAAGAAGGTAAAGCCCTATATAAAGAATTTTATACTGTTGAGCTTCCTGTTTCACATATGGCAACCTGCAAAGATAATTAATAAATCAATTGCAAGAACAAGCGAAAAATATAAGCATAAGAACTAAAGGACAATGCAATCCAAAAATAAAAGAAAATAACAGCAAAATTGACCAAAAAAATAGTAAAATGAAAAGAGAGGAAAAGAATACTGCCTCTTGACAGCAAATGGAATAGATAGAGTTCTAGTTTCTTTGGCGAAAAGCAAGAAGCCAAGTACATATCTCTTACCGGATATTATTTGTTCTTCCCAAAAATTTGCACCAATAAGTATAATTTTTGAAAAACTTTTTCATCAGTTCATCCACAGCTCCATCCGCTAACTGTTATTACAAGAATAGCATGACTTTCAAATTCAAAATATGAGATCAAGTTTAATAAAAAGATCAAAAGAATCAACTAGCTTAAAGACCTTGGAGATAGATGTCAGCTCGTGAGATTGTCTAATATGGGCATTAGCAAGGAGTAAAATTAAATGCTCCCTCTGGTTGGCTACATTTCCTTCCTGGAGCAAGACAATATATGAATGAGTGTTCGATCTTTGATATCAAGCACCAATTTTCCAACTCCAATTTCGCATACAAGAACAATTTATAGAGTGGGAAAAAAAAAGGATAACATGCTATTGTGCTAAACTAATTTACCTGAAACCCGAAGCAACATTGAAGAAATTCAAATAAATCAATGAAAGGCACAGATTTATCAAAATCTTGAGGAGAAGGTAAACCACGCATTTTTCGAACAGCTGCAACTGCTACTTCAATCTGTATCATTCCATCAGTTTGTCAACAGGCTTCTTCCATTTCACCAAACCTTAGTATACACGCACTAATAACATTTGGTGCATAAAGTATCTAACACACAAAATAAAACCCAAAGTACTATTTTTTTTTTTTTTCTTTTTTTTCAATAAGGGAAAAAAATGCAAGAAGTTTACTAGTTCAAAAGCTACAGCAATATATAGATCCGGTAAACTAAAAGAAAATCAAAGAGGGTAACATTTTTATAATAATTCAACAAATAAATAAAAATGGGGGAAAAGAAATCACTTAGATTATCCATCAGGCATCAGACCTCACGGCGTTGCATAATGGCTTGCTGAATACCTCCATGATCTAAAGGAAGAATGTTATATGGTACATAGAGCTCAGATTTTGCACGATTGTTATCCCTCTCAGCAAGAGCCTATCAAGGCAACAAATAAAAAATAAAATTAAGAAATTCGAAAGGGTAAATGATAAAGATTGAGAAATTGACAAAAAAAAAGTGAAATAAGGACCTGATGACCAGATGCATCTGTAACTGTCCTTAATACTTCAAACAAAACAGAAGCAATTCTACGAGCATTTATCAACATTTCTCCGTGTCTAATTCATATTTAAAAGAAAAAAGTTTCCAATGAGCAAAACAGATGAATAATTGTATCTTCTTTCTAATAAAAGCTATTAAAATTGAATGAAGAATACCTTTCATCCAAATTAAACCCTCCAGCACTTTTAATTATATAATCCTTATATGCCAGATAAACTCGTCTAAGTTCACGTATATCACTCCTCTCCTTTCGTTGCCTTAATGTTATTTCCTCATCCTAGTAGAAAATACAAAAACCATGAATATATAAATATAAATATAATTATAAAACGATTGAATTTCAAGTTTATGGTTGTCTACATGTTCAAGTCGACGAAGAAGAGAAGTTTTAAATTGGCGAACACCACGTCCACTTGAATTCCTGTCCATGTTATGTGCAATTTCAAAAGCTTGAAACCGGCCTGCAAATCAAATTAAGAAGAATAAGCAAAATATACAAAGTTAATTCAATCGGAATAAGCAAAATATACAAAGTTACTTACACAGATAAGCAATACGAGGTTCGAGGGTTTGAATCAAATTAGCAACACGAAGAAATCTCTGAATTTCTCTAGCCAAAGTGGGAGGCAACCTTTCACTATCAAAAGGCTCAGGTGTCTCATCATCATAATCAGTAAGAAATGTAGCAGACGACGTCGTAATAGCATTTGTAGTAGTGTTATTTGGTTCGATGATTGGGTCTGCAACAACAATCTCCGAAGAAGACGACGACATTGCTTTCGAGTACTGAAAAGGGTTGATTGAGAAATGATGGTTACTGAGTATGAATGTGGGATCGTCGTCTTCTTCGTCATATTTATTACTTAGCTAGAAAGAGAGAGAGTTTGTGAGTATGTGCGCTTTGCTTTTGGTTTGATTGAGAGCTTTTTGCTTTTGCTTTTGGAGATTGAGATGGTTTTCTTTTTATTTTTTCTGTTTTAGCTTTATTTTATTGCTTTTCTGTGCTCCGCTGCTCTGTGAGAGAGAAGACGAAGAAGCGGAGAAGCAAGTGCGAGTAGGTGAAGAAAGACACTTCTTCCTTTTCAAACTCTCAAGTCTCAACTCATGGGCGGTCTTTTTTTTTTTCCCCCGATGTACACCCTGCTAGATGTCATAACATGATTGGCTATTCCTTTTATCAATATATAAAAAATGGAAAATATTTATATAGAAATTAATATATGATTCAGAGATATATAAAATAAATAAATAAAACCCTATTTTTTATAAGAAAAATATAATTTAAATAAGTTTAAAGAGACCAAATAAAAAATTAGGACATTTCCTTATGTACTTATAATTTATAAATGTAAGGATCTCTTAAACTTATTGAAAAAAAATGTAGTCTCAATTAACACTTAATTAAATTTTTAAAGTACAATTTAGTTATTATAAATATTTATTAATCAATTTCATATAGATTCATCTATTTTTTATATTTACTCAATAACTTTTTATATTTAATTTTTTTAAAATTTTTATATTTATATTATATAATTTTAATTTTTGATTTTTACAATATGCAGAATGGAATAATATTGTGTTATTTATAAGATTAGTGGTAATCTGAATTGAATTTTAATTAAAGTAAAATTAATAAAAAAAATAAAAATAAATTATTGTGAAAGTAATAAAATATTCATAATTAAACATCAAAATGTAAAAGAATATTCTATTTCTATATAATTAAAAGATGAATAAATAATTAAAATATATATTAATATAACTTTGTCATTGCCCTCTTTTTGAGCGGCCAAAACCCATAAACTAGTTTTCATTGTAGGGTATTAGTTGTCCTCCAGCAATGTCTCACAAACAAGAAAAAAGAAAAGGAGAACATAAAGCAAATCAAACAAACAAAAGCCATATTGCTAAGGAAAGCAAAGGTAGGAAGTAAAGTGTGGGATGTTAATGGTCAAAATTTCTTTATTATGAATGAAAATTAAAAAGCATATCCTTTTTTCCTTACAAATTAAGATTAATAAGACAACGTGCATGTTTTATTGTTCATGGCTGCCTTTCACCACCTATTAGTATGGCCTATGTAAAGTAAACTTTTTTTATTTATTATTTTTTTTATTAATTATAAAAAAAATTATCAGCAAAATTACAATTTTATCACAAATTAAAAGTTTTAACAATTTTATTTATGTATTCTCAATTTTTGATAAATTTAATACGAAACTGAAATTCGATCAGAGTTTCGGTGCAGGAGCTGACGTGGTATGTTAATGTGGTAATTTTTATTATTAATACGGAACTGAAATCCGATCAGAGTTTCGGTGCAGGAGCTGACGTGATATGTTAATGTGGTAATTTTTATTATTATTTTTACCACGTCAGCATCTGAATAGAAAAATTAAATCAAATCGAATCGAATCAATTTGAATCGATCGATTCGATTTGATTTTTCGAATTTCAATTTAATTTAATTAATTTTTTTAAAATTTTAATTTTTTTAATTCGATTTATTTTTTCAAAAAAATAAATAAATAAACCAAACTAACCAATATATATATATATATATATATATATATATATATATATATATATTCACTTATTTTATTTAAATAACATAAATAACCGAATCAAAATATATCGATTCAACCTGAATAACTTATTTTCTATTATAATTTGGTTCGGTTTAATTATTTTGATATTTCTACTTTTTATTTTAATTCGGTTCGGTTTAATTATTTTGATATTCAAAAGAAAATCGAACTTAACCAATTTTAATATTTTTGGTATTGAATGTCTAGAAAATAAAAAAATAATAATAAAAAGAAATAAAGAGGTAAGTAATCGTTGTATTCAGTTTGAATTGAACCGAAACAAAACTCCCAAAACTGAATCAAAATAAAAACCTAAATTTCAAAAAATTAATCGAATCGAACAAAAAATTATTCAGTTTTTTTTTTTTTTTTTTGAAAAATTAAATCAAATTAAAAAACTAAAATTTTAAAAAAAATTAATTGAACCAAAATTTGAAAATTTGAATTGAATCGATCGATTCAAATTGATTCGGTTTGATTTAATTCAGTTGATTCGATTTGATTTTATATTCATATGCTGACGTGGCAACAATAATAATAATAATTGACACGTCATTTGCAGCATCGGAACTCTGACCAGATTTCAATTTTGTGCTAAATATATCAAAAATTAAAAATATATGTATAAAATTGTTAAAATTTTTTATTCGTGATAAAATTATAATTTTAATAATATTTCATGATTTTTTTTATAATTAATCCTTATTTTTTTAATTATGAATACCAACTCGTATATAATTGCAACATCTTTGTTTTAATAAAATAAATAAAACAATTAAAAATAAAGTTGTTCTCTATGTTTTTCATTGGTGTCCTATCAGAATCAAAATTAATTTTAAAGTTAAATTAATTTTTTATATTTAAATATTAGTTCAATCAAATTCAAAATTAATTTTGGAATCTAATTATTTCTTTTTTTTATCAATTGAATTCAATTTTTTTTAAAAAAATAAAAATAAAAAATTTTTATTTTTTAAAATAAAAATTTCTTAATAAAAAAATGCAAAACCCATTGACCCTAAAATTAGAAAATAACTCTTATATTTAAAACCAGAAAATTAAAATTAATTTTTATTATTTTGAAAAATTGAAAAAAATAAAATAAAATTTTGTTTATAGGGTAAGAAAATTGAGAAAAATGTTTGGTAATTGAGAAAATTGAGAAAAATAATAATGAATTGTGTAGTCTTTATAATTTTGAAATACATAATTATTTTTACTATTTATTAAAATTAATTTTTATATTTTGAATAATAAAGTAATTTAAAATATAGAATTATTTTTTATTCATTTTAATAGTAATTGGATTCAATTGATAAAAAATAAAAAGATAAAAGCTAATTTTATCACAACCTAACCTTAAAAACATATGACAAAATAAAGAAAATATAAGGTTTCAAAAATGAATTGTAAGTCTGATTATCTATTAAACGACGAAACTATAATATTGTAGTATAACTATTACAAAACAAAAACTATAAATCTATCTGTCAAGTAAAACTTGTATATAACATCTTATTAATGTCACTTAGAACTCAAATATTATAACATATTAAATCATCATTATTTGGTTTCTACTTAACAGAACATAACAACACCCATAATGAAGAAGCTCAATTATCCTCCAAACTAAAATTCAAACAATTGACCAAGCTATATTGAAATTACAGAAAACAAAAATAACAAATATGAAGTTCTAAGTTTATATTACATAACAATTTGAAAATAATTACATAACCAAATATAATAAAATAATTTCACTCCCAAAAGATGAAAGGTATGAATAACTCAACTAAAATTGTTTTTCATGTTAATCTATAAAATAGAAAAACATTAAATAGAGACGAGCGTTCAACTTAATAAACTATATAGTTATCAACATAACATACCATTCAAATGTCAGACATACTCATGCAAATATATCAAACAGACAAATAATCATATAATCATCCAATAATATGAATTAATTGATATGAACCACACTAAATCTCAATCTATCTCTCTGAATCTAAATATTATATTTTAAAATCCATACATAGGGTTCTGTCATCTTTGGATTAAGCCACGCAACACTAATCTAACAAGTAACAATAGAAAAAAATGAGCAAGCCCACAACTGTCATATACCAGTTACAGCTCATCTTATCCTAGTCATTGTATAATAACCAAAATCTTTATCATGTGTGGTCTATAATCATCCCAATTCCATCTGAACACCCACAAGTAATATTCAATGTTCACAATTATATAAATTTGTTATGGCATCAACATTCATCATGCTTCTCAAATTTAATATTGATAATAATAATTATATATATACACACAAATGATTTGCATGTATAAAAGTATAGTATTAATTAAATAAAGGGAATGGAGTATTATATTAAGCTACATATTTCACAAACTTGATGGAAAACCAATTAATTCTTCTTAAAATAGAGTCTAGCAACTAGAAAGACACTTGAAACACCTAATATATAATAAATAAGGATTATTAGAAAAAGAACAACCCAAATTTTAACCTTTAAAACTATACTCAAATAAATCTAAAGATTATGCCACTATAACTAAGATATTTTCTTGCTAAAACAAACACTTCTAAATAGCCTGCAAGACTCGTAACAACCAACAACAACTTAATTATCCTTTTTAAGTCTTCAAACTCAACAATTATGATAATAATCTCAATTTCTCAAGCATACAGTATGATCAACTTGTAAAATTTTATTTAGAAGAGATTTTTAATAAAAAGATAATCGACGAGTTTAAAAGAAATTTTTATCAAAAAAGAAATTTTTATCAAAAACTATGATGAATTAAAAAGGTTTTCATTATATATATATATATGTATATATATATATATATATATATATATATATATATATATATAGCCCCTTATTTTTTTGAATTTTTAAATTTTGCAAATTTTTTTATAAATTTTTTAATATTTAATTACAATTCGATTTTGAGGAGTAAGAGAGTTGTAAATTGGAGAATTTTGAGAGTATATATATGTATTTTTTTTTATGATATGATGATTAGGTAGATGCTTTGAGTTTTATTAAATTAATTTTGAACAGAATTTTCATGCTATTGTTTAAAAGCTTTGCTATTTGTATCTATTTTAGGATGTCTTACTTGTTTTTACACTCAGATTGTCCTCCATTAATTTTATAATTCTTTATTTTATTGTTAGTTCTTTATTCTAGAATTCATTAGCGTATATTAATACGTAGATTTTATTTAAAAAATGTGGTTTTGAGTTCGAGTTTAAATATTTAGCTAATATTTCTTTATTTATTTTTTTGCTTTTCAAATTAAAAAATATTCAATTGATATGATGTGATTATTATTTAGAACTAAAATACTTATAATATTAATATTAATTCAATTGTAAAATTTTAGTAATCAACTGAATAATAAATAAAGAATATTTATTTATTTTATTAAAGATATTGAATTAGAATTACTTAATAATTAGATTCATTATGATTCTTTAGTATTTTTTGCCATCCCTTTTTAAAGTTTTTGGATCCATCCCCGTATATATATAACATAATTCTTTTTCTTTAAGAATCTCTTAGTAACTTGTATATAAAAAAAACCTCTAGAAAATCATACTTCACACATACAGTATAACACTCTATAAAATCCTTTGCGTGAGTTTGACAATTCAAATACCAAAATTCACAATTCAATATTTGATTAAAAGCAATATAAAACTCATATAATTATAATTTTTATCAAATTAAACTTATCTTTGAAAATCCATTTATTTCATAATTTTATGTATCAAGAGATAGAAAGATCATATCATGGACAATAAAACACATATCATCATAAGCTCGTATCAAATTAATTTTGATACATTCATAACATTAAATAATTTCATAACCATCAATTAATCTCCAAGAACATAAACATTGTCAAAATATATATTTCCAACATTAAAAGATTCAAAAATTTTGAGAGTTTCAGACTTATCAATGCGAAATTCAATTGAAGTATGATAAACAAAAAACATTTTGGGAAGTCGAAATGGAGCTAATGGAGACTGGGGCCCATGTGTCACTACCGACTAGCCACACACCACCACTGCTAATGGTTCTGAAGGTCAAGAAAAATACCATTTAACTCTTCTAGTGTCCAGGAACTAAAAAAATGCATACCCCTTGACCAATTGCTAGAAATGAAGCCTGGAAGCTCAAATTCCCAATTTTTTTGATATGTACATCCTATTTAGAGTCGGTGGCAATATAGGAATAGAAATTAAACTAAGGAAAAGAGCGTTCCATTGGAACTAATATCGCCGAAATCAGAGTTCAATATCAGTCGAAATCAACCAAGAGCTTATAGTGTCAGAGACGCTTCGAAATGCGCATCATCCATTCTCTTATATGTCTCACAATGGAACTAGTGGTGTTGGACTCGTCGAATGTGGAGCTACCCCGTGGTGGTGGCGGTGACGAACGGTGCTCGTTGGGATGGGGTTATCAACTGGCATACTGCTCTCTCTCTCTCTCTCTCTCTCTCTCTCTTTGATATCGAGCTTTTGCTCGTAACTAGGGGACAACAAGCCAATCAATATATGTTAGAAAATTTTTTACTTTTTATACTTAAAATCAAACCTTTACTAATTAATATATTATTCGATGCAATGAAACTATAAGGAAAATAAAATAGCCATGATGTTAAGGCTTATTAAAACTTCCTTTAGGTCATGAAAATTTCAATCATAAAATATCTATACATACATATATTCATTACTTATAAGCACATACTTACATTTTTAAATTTATAATAATAAAATAATATTAAAAGGAAATTTTTCATAAATATTTTCAGTATCATATATATCACTTTTAAATATAAATATAATTAAAAAATATATTTTCATATAAAATAAGATTGTAAAATTTATAAAAATTTGGATTATTACAAATTTGACCCTAAAGTTAATTTTGGATTTGCTTGAACCAATTTTCAAATGTCAATGGCTAACTTGGCCCTAAGGTTATCTTTTTTATCTAATTGGACACAATTGAATAGCTAATTTTGAGTTTTAATCTAAAATAGATGAAAAACTGAAAATTTAAAAAGAAAAGCTCCTAAAAAGTGACATGTTGTAATGAGTCTAGACTTGACTCCTTGAGTGAAGTTCTAGTGGGGTCTCTTGTTCAAGCATATTGATATTTTCTCCTTTCAGATTTTTAATATCATATTGTAGGAAAATTTGTTGTAAGCTTTTTACCATCAACGAGATCAGTTGGTTGGCTTTGGAGCTTTAATTGAGCTATCCTAATGAATACTAGTGGGTTTCGTACCGAAGAAAAATTTATAGAATCTCTATATGGAAAGAGCTCTATGAATATTATGGGGTAGGATTGCCCATAGTGCATCTTTTTATTGGACGTGAGGTTATTTCATAAGGGAAATTATGTGGTGCAATATCAACTATTAGTTTAAGGCTCGACTTGCTATCGAAGTTTAGCTAAACTAGATTTGTAGGACTGTCCCAACAAAATACTGATGTCCCTTTATCGGAGTTTAGCTAAACTAGATTTGTAGGAAGTTTGAATGCTACACGGGAGTTAGAATGGTCAAACTCTAGCCTTGTGACATTTGGTATTAGAGTAAAAATTTGCTATTGTTTCTCAGTAATAACAACCAATGTTGCGTGTGAGATGTTGGATAATACTGGCTTGTCACTATGAGATCCGAATCTTAACCGTGCTATCGGTATTGAGAACTTGTATTATGGTTTTCATACTCAACTTGATTTTTAAATTGGTGAAAGAGTTCAACTAAGAGTTGAATCGGAGTTGAATCAAAATTTTAAATAATATTTTATATTTATTATTTATATATTAAAAATAAATAGAGTAAACATATAACTAATCCTAAACAATATCAAATATGTATAAAAAAAAGTCATCATAAAGTATTAAATCTAAAAATGATAACATTCAACATAAATCTTAACAATATCATCCACATATTATGTTTATAGAAACATAATAATGCTTTGACATTCAAAAAAAAAACAAAACTCAAAAAAAAAAAAAAAGAATAACAAACATAACAAATTCTTTCTACAGTTGAGTCTTATTATCATCACTTTCATCTCTTAAAATCAATTAAGGGTTAAACTCAAAAGAATTGTTGGCACCAATATTACTTTTTAAAGAATTGCTTGCACTAATATTACCAAATGATTCTAAATTAATATTTTTCAAACTATTCACTCTAAAATCATCTTCATCTCCAATATCACCTAATAAAACCAACAAGCAATAATACAAGGTAAATTAAAAAGATTCATGATTAAACAAATTCAAAGAAAGCACACCCTTTTATATACTTTATAAGTTAACAAAAGCTTGAGTATGTGAGGACTTGCTAGGTTCCTCAATAATTAGTATCACATCCTCTTCATAAAAAACTTTATCTAGTTCTTCCATATCAAGCTTTGGAGTTGGGTCATGCTTTACTATCCAAAGTCCAATGTTGTCAATACACTCGTCATAAGTTTTATTCATGTAATAGAGTCTAAAATAAATAAACTTAAATTATAGATAAGAAGATAAAATAGATAAATCAACAAAATGAGATTAAAAAAGTTGATACTTTTACCTATTTTCAATCGCAAGTTATAATTAATATAGACTTTGATTTCTTTCACATCAAGAAAAGAAAATATTTGACTGAAAATTGATATTTTTTTGCAATAATGTAGCTCTATGTCTTAGTAATCTCTATCAATCATTTGCATGTTTAAGGAGTAAATGTCAAATTGCCCCTTGAGATTTTAAAAAAAAATCCCAAATCGCACTTCACAATACTTTTTTGCCATAATTTATACCTAAAGTTTTAAATAAAAATCAATTTTGTCCTTTTTTTTTTGGCACAAAATCAATGCATGTATACCACCCCCAAAAAAATTCAAGTGTTTATAATCAAATATTATTTTTTAATTAACAAATTCATAAATCATAATCTTTCAATTTCTCAGTCAATCCAAATCTTCAAAATTCCCTTTTAATTCATGTTTAATTCCCTAATTTGGAAAACACCCATACAATAACCAACACCATTATACTAAGGCTTGAGACGAGCTCTCTGGTATTATTGACGTCTTCCCAGTCCATCACTGACATGGTGAATGGCTCGCATAGGCTTGTGATCCAAGGATGCTTGCTAAAGGAATGGGCATGAGCAAGAACCTTCTTGCTTGTACTTAAGAGAATTTTTCCTTTTCTAAAGTAAAAATAAATAAATTATTTGAAATTGAAATGAGAGACCTTAAAGAATTTATCGGAGGAATGGCATGAGTGGAACCTTTGCCATGCCTTTGAATCTCCACTTTTTTCTTCTTCTTCCTATTGGAGTTGTTGTTGATATAAAGTAAAAGGGAGTATATGGTATTCATAAAAGGGATTGCTTTTAATTTCTTGTTTTAGTGAATCCCATTCAAAGTCCTTAGAGAAGGACTATGCTTTTGTAAGGTATAAAAATGGAGGAGATGAATCGGGTTCAGATCAGCCATTAAACTTGGGTTTGCTTTGCCTTGTAGCAAAAAAAGTAATATTTTTAATTATTCATTAAAAAAATAATAAACTATTATTTAGTCTTTAAGATTTAATAAAATTAATAAAATGATCCCCGCATTTTGAAAAAATAACTCTTCAATCCCTATGCTTTGATTCTGTCAAAATAAATAGTCATTCCATCAAATTTTAAGAGTTTTTATCGTTAAATGTATGTGAATGACTATATATATATATATATATAACTTGAGATTAATTATATTTTTTAATTAATTATATTTTTTAAAATTCTTCTCTTTTCTCCTATCAATAGCCGAACACTCTCTCCATATATCTCTCTTCTTCTTGATATGAAATACAATTAATAACCAAAACAAGTAGAAATTTTATAATTAAAGCTAATTTCTGAAGGCAAGAAACTAACAAGTGGGTCATTCAACAAGGATTTATCAGTTAATTTCATAGTTGTATTGGATTAATTTAATGGTTTAAATAATTTGTTGAAGTTCCCTCTATATTTGATATTAAGTATAAAAATGTTATTGATTGTGGTGTTTATGGTTTTGATAGTAGTATCATAGGGCTAATATGATGTAAAATTTGTGACAATTTTACTTTTGTAGTTTAATTCAAATCATGAACTCATTATTTTGAATTACATTTGTTTTGGAATAACAATTTCATTGCAATTTTTTATGAGGTTTAATTTGGCACATGAGATATTTATAGAAATGTCTAAGTGAGACTTTTTAATTATTAGTTTTTTTTATATCATGATTGTATATAATGGTGGTCTTTCTATTTATACAGATGGCCTTACCTAAAGATTACATATTCTGTTTTGAATTTAATGGCAAACAAGGCACAATCGACCATGTTGATCCAGATAAATATTCATACCTTGACCTTCTGGACAACATTTGTAGATTATTCTCTAATATCAAATCAAAGTTTGTTGATACAATATGTGGAGTGAATATATTTATAGAGAATGATCATGATACTATGTTCATGTTTGAAATGTTTAACGACATGGCAGAAGCGAATCTTTGATTATTTGAAAAGTGGTCTGACATTCAACATTGTGCACGTGAACCTATAATACTCCTAAACAATGAGGAACAACATAATGATTCAGATGAAGTGGGTTAGGAGTAGATTTAAGTGACAAAGAAATGAATGAGCAAAATGAGAATTTACAGGACAAAAGAGCACATGTAGATGGTGTAGGATTCAATTCATGTAGTGCATATACTAATAGGAATCAGACCAATGTTAAGGATGATGACAATGTATCAATTGTTGATGGGAATCAACGTAGGGAAGGGGTAATAGCTGGTAGGAAAATAGATGTGCAGGAAAATGGCACAAGGGAGCAAGGTTGTGTAGGTGTAAATGCAAGGGTAGATAGGAATATATTCATTTAAAGGGATACAATTTGGAGTAGTTATTTCAAAAAATTAGATGGTGATAATGATAGTGATGTTAGTACAAAACTAGCAAAGGTAAAGATAAAAGGAAAGGTACTGATACAATTCCAAATTGAGGGAGGCAATAAGAAAGGTGGAAGCGGTAATGTTGGGTAAATAGAAGCAAAAGAGGTAGATATGGCACAAAAGGTAAAGGTTCTTCAATAAACACAAATGATGATGATTCAGAATTGTACATGATAATGTCGAGATTATAGAAGCAGGAGAAGAAGCTATGATTGTGAATAACTAGTAGCACAAGACAATGACTTACCTGAAGATGGGGAAAGAGACTTCCAATTTTCTTATTCTAATGATGATGATTGGCCAGTTAATGAGCATTTGAAGGATTTGTATAGTAGTGATACGAGTTCCCTATTTGATGATCAGGATGAATCTAAAGATCATGTTCCTATTGAATATAATAGCGAGGGTGAGATTGATATAGATAGAGTGGATCCTAAAGATGTGGAAGTTTTTAATGATGATAACGAGTTGAGTAATATTTAGTCTAACAACTCTAAAGATGTTTACAGCAGTGAGGAAGATGACTCGATTGTTCAACAATAAAAGAATAAGAGAAAAAAGACCTTTTCAAAAGGTTATACTCAAATTAGTATAGGGCTGCTGGTTTTGTTGAAGAAATAGACTTCCAGGTTGGACAATTTTTATAGATATGGAAGCTTTGATAATGCTCTTAGAGACTATATTGTGAAGGGTGATTATGAATTTAATAAGAAAAAAAAAAATCTAAGTATCACTATATATTGTCAGGGGGAAGGGTGTAGATGGATACTGCATACATCTGTGGTGGCAAATAATTTTCACATTTATGGTGAAGATATTACAGAGTGAACCCACATGTGAGAGGTTACCTTCCAATAAGAACAAATCTGCCAATACCAAGGGATTAAAAACAAATTGGCTGATCAATTAAAAGTAGATCCAGTAACGAGTCATGATTTAATGACTTATGACTTGACAAAATATTAGAGAATCAATCTAGTTAATAAGAAACTTTACAGGGCAAGACAGAAAAACAAAGGAAGAAAATGGATGAGTACATAGTCATAGATGTGCCCAACTGCCAAAATACATTGAACACCTTAAAAGGTGTAATCTAGATACATATGTGAAGTTAAAAGCTTAACCAATAACATCTGAAACTGAATCATATGCTTTCAATAAGATTATTATTTGTTTCTAAGCAATGAAGCAAGTCTTTTTGGAGGGGTGCAGACCTTTTATTAGCCTGAATGGTTATCACCTAAAGGATCCTTTTGGGAGATGTTTCTTATCTGCAATATTTCTAGATGGAAAATGTTTTACCATTAGCTTTTAGGATAGTTGAGTCAAAATATTTTGAAAGTTAGTTATTTTTTATATTGTTTACAATAGTGCATTAGTCAAGGTACTAATGATATACCACTTACATTCATGTTTGACAGGCAAAAAGTAAGTTTTTATGTATTTTTTACAACTTACATTCATAATGTTTATTGCATCTCATATGTTTCTTTGCATCTTGATTATGAATGATGTAAGAAATGCTTATTTTTCAAGGTGTTATTGAGGTAATAAAAGAGAAATTCCCAAATATATTTCATAAATTTCATATCAGACACTTGCTATGAATTTCAAGAAATTATTTTCAGGCTTGGGTTTGAGGAATGATTTTTGGCAAGCAGTGAGAGAAACACATAATAAGGAATTTTGGTCTGCCATAAATAGCATCAAACATAGAAAGGATGGACAACCATATGATCGGTTATTAAAGATTCTATTGTCCCAATTGCAAGGCATGCATATTGGCCAAAAGATAAGAGTGAACACACAATCAATAACATAATAGAATCATTCAATAATTGGGTAGGTAAGATTAGATTTACTCATATAACGAAATTACTTGATAGTTTAAGGGGAAAAAAAATATGGTTAGGTTGCAAAATAAATATGCAAAAGGTTGTAAATGGGAGGAAAAATTTGTCCTATGGAACTAAATATATCATCATCATATATTAGACAACAATGCTCCTGTAATATAATGTATGTTTGCACAGGTGTAAGTCTATAACTCATGGCCACCTTTAGATGAAACACTGATAATAACCCTATCAGCTAAGTTCATGATGTGCATATAGACAAATCAAATCTCCCTCATTAAGAATGGATGTTATATTACTTATGCATATCATAAAATAATCATGGCTAGACAATCCCAAGAATCATAGTGGTCAAAAGACCATTTAGCATTTATAACATAATACTCATTTCATTTTGAACAAATGACTTTCTTGATGATTTTGATCCAAAGATGAATGGCCAAATCATTTTCATTAACAAAGTGGCTAACTTTAGAAAGGTGTCAATAATTCATTCATATTAAGAAGATAATCAATTTCAAGGTTATCAAGAAACAATTATTTCAATAAGGAACATATATCAAGTATATAGAAGAAATAAGAATCATTTTATCAGGAACAATATACATTAATACATCTAAAACATACCTCATAGAAAATCCTTTTTCAATTTAAGCTCAATCACTTTGGTTAAGCAATATACTTTTCAATTTCTTGAGTTATCCAAGCCTAAACCACAACCTCCAAATTCTTAAAATTAGGATTTTCTCAATTATAAATATATAAGGTGAATCCTTATGATTTTGAATACCTTAAAGTCTCCGTAAGTGATTTCCAAAAATCAGTTTTACTATGACTAGAAGATAAATCAAACATTGATAAAAATCCTGCTATTCACATTACTATTCATCTCATACTCATAAATTCTTAGATCTTCTATTTCAACATAATAAATTACATTTAATATACTTAAATTTTCTATCCACAACTTATAAATAATTATTCTAACCATAACTTAGCTTAACTTTAACTTATAGATGAATTTTGAGAAAATACATTAAAAACCCTAAAATGAAAAAATCTTGAGAATGTGGACTCTTGAGACTCTTTAAGTAATGTTGTAGTGTTTATCTTCAATTCCTTGTAATTAATTGTGAAGAGAGAAGAGGTTTGCTTAATTAGGTGAGAAATGAAATGTAATTATGAAGAGAGAAAAAATTTAAGTTTGGAAGTAGGAATTGAAAAGAAAATGACAAGATATTTATTGGCCCAACATTGTAACGCCTGTTCTAAAGACGGTAATGCCCTTTATGCAACTATTTGGGAATTTATCAATTTTCATGTAGAAGCAAATCTCAGGTTCATTACCAAGCTATTACCCCCATTACATTATGTAACTATTGTTACCAAATAATGAAACGCCTAGTACTGCTTAGAGGAAATCCTTCTCAAGGATTCAACAATTTCAACTTAATCAAAACTAATCCAAACTCTTTAAACACATCTTAAACATACAAAACTCAACACAAAGTCTTTTTAGGAGTAATATAAACTCAAACATCATAATCCTATGAAATTCTAACGTACAAACATAAGGAATTAGCTAACAAAATCATCCATCTCAACTTACTAGAAAACGGGCTTTAAGAGATTTAACTAGTTTTTCTCGTCCTTTATTCCATACGAATATGGAAATTTCCCATTCAAAAACTATTCTAAGTGATGTTCAAAACCTCACGGATTTAGGGATTATGACTATGGATGCTAGTGAAAATTTCATTCAAGAGCAACTTCCTATTAAAGCTATGCCACCTGTGGCTTTCTTTTCGCCTAATACTACTCATGTAAGTGATTTTCCTTTTTCTCTTTCTTTCTCATGTATTCTCCTAAAAATTCAAACTAATACAACTAATGCTGTCACATCCCCTTTTTATATCCCACTTTTAGGATGTGACGGTCTTAGGGCACTGGTAGACCAAAGGTCACCGGAAACCCGTATAACCCATTAACAATCCAATTATCAAACAAACATTCTTAACTCATTCATTAATATTTAAATTCCATTATTTACTTGTAAATTTTTTAGAAATTTTGCCAGAGTTTCCTTTGTAATTTTAATGTTATTCCAAACCCAAAACCGGGTCTTTCAAAAAATTTCATAGCCTGCACTAAAATTATTTTTACACTCCCAATAATTTGCCATCCTTATACCATCAACTTCACAATTTCATAGACATATATAGCACTTCTAAATCTATTTTAAAATATGTAAATTTTATTTTAGCTATTTCAATATCACTGTCTTTATAACTTTACTATCATTATCATTAATCATTACACATTATAGTTATTCATTACTAAACTTTAATAGTAAATCACTTAATTGTCAATTACTTCATTGTTCATAAATTATAATAGTACTTAATCACCTAATTACACATAATACCATGGAACTCTAAGAATTGACACTTAAGACCTTTAGTGAATAAAATTATACCTCGATGTACTTGATTTTCTAAGTCGGAAAAGAAATTGACTTGGAATTAACCTTCTCTATCTCATCTTTATAAAAATTATAAATCGCTATAGGGTGAGTATAACTCAGTGAGTAAAATACATATATCATGCTTATAAGGTCAATTTTTTTTAATAATAAAGAAAGACTAACAAAATATATTTGAGAATATTGGTTAACAATAAATAGATAGAGATGATGCCAATAAAAAAATATGGAACACATAGGTCATTGCTCAATGAGTCAATAATAATAGTAAAAAGTATGACATAAAATTTTAGGTCCATATAATCCACATAAAAAAGCTAAATATCTCAGTAGCAATCAATCAATTTGAGCATATGTTTGATTAGACCTTATGGTCAGGACCTTACCCCCTCCTAACTAGGGTCCGCATAGAATACTCATTGTGCACAATGCCGATTTAGTAAACCCTACCCCATAGATGGGCCTTTCTGTCATAATCATATCATTATAACAATGGGATTCACATAGAATAGCCATTTAACAAATAATCACATTTAAGGTTCTATATCAATAATCAAGAGTCAATGGAAGAGATATTAAAGTAATGAAGATATTTAGGAAAATTCATGTAATTCATATATATATATAGATATAATCAAATTTTAGCAAAGCCAATTTAGAATGGAATAAAAGTCCAAAGTAGAAGGATTCAATAATTCCTATTAAGTAAGAAAAAGCATTGATATATATACATTACTCACCTCACTGAACACTTCCTATTGCACTTTACTTATTCTTTTCGTTTCCAATTCCATTTCCTTGGTTCATTGCTCACATGCTTATAGTACTCATCACTATCTTTCATTCATTTTTGACTCTACATGTTCAATTAATTTCCATTTAGATACTATTTAATATAAAATTATATTTCTTATACTTATATTAAAGAAATTCTTAAGAATTCTCAAATTACTAAGGTTTTTATATGAATTATTTCATACTAGCAGCCTGAGTTTCATTACCCATATCTTTTTCTACACTTATCCAATTTCTTCAATTATTGTTCCTACTTAAATTAACATATCCAAAATTCATCTTATTCCCATTTCTATACAATTTATGGTGTTAATTTAAACTTAGCCTTACAACCAGTCCTGCTGCCCTGCATTTTGCCTGTAATTCTATTCTGGTAGTCTGTACTGTTTTATCTCATAACTCAATCTATACTTATCCAATTACTAAAATTATTTTTCCTATTGAAATTAGACATATAATATTATAACATATCCAAATTTTAGAATATTTGGTTTACTGTACAATTATTAGTGAATTTTCAAAATTAAACTACTGCTCTGAAATCTTTATCTAGACAGACCCTGTTTCCATGCCTATAATTAATTTTATGCTCATCCAATTACAAAACAATTTTATAGTCATTTATATAACATATAAATGAACATCTTTCATGTTTAATACTTTCTCAATTTAGATTTTAAGGTCCTTATATTAATAGAATTAATAGAACTCAGTAACCTATGTTCTGTTTATCAGTCAATACGGGAAGTTAACATTTATGGCCTAATATATCATAAACAACAAATCCAATTGAAAAACCCTTTTATAAGATTATAGATAAGATATAAATGAACACTTTTTATTTAAAAACTTCTTTTAATTCTATCTCTATCATTCTGTACAATTAAAACACATTAGCATAATTACAGAAAAATTAATTCTATCAAGTCACGGTTTTTACTCAATAACTCTTGCCTCACTTTGAATTTTACAAATTTCTTTTACAGACATCTAATTAACATATTTATCTACAACTTTAAGGTTTTAAGAATCCTTAAATTTAGTCATTAAAATTTTATAATATTAGCCATAAATTACTACCTCAAATCAGATTTTAGAAACTATATAAACCCTAGCTCATTCTTTACATTTTTAGCTTAATTACCTCAATTATTTGCCAAATCAAGCCATAGAACTCTTAAATTAAACTAACAACTGAAGTTTAGGAAATTACCTTAAACTTGAACCATTGAATTCATCCTCCTTATATTCCTCCAAATAGCTTGAATACAAATCTTTCATCAATTTTTCCTTTGATATTCTTTTCCTTCATCAATTTCTATCTACTTTTGGTTGGTTTTTTGGAATGGTTGAAACAAATTTTTGGTTGTTTTCTTTTCTCATGATTCGGCCACTCTTTTGTCAATAGTTATTCCCATTATTATTTTTATATACACAAAGCCAACTAAAAACAAAATGAAGATAAAGATAATAGAATTTTCTAGCTTTTTGATTACTTGTCATCTTTCCATTAATTTGGTGAGTTAATTAATTATTTGCTATCCAAAATCTTCTCCATCACTCCATCCAGTTATTTTGCCGGCCAACTCATGCTTTCTTCTAGAATAGGTGGGTTCCACAACTTTGTTTAATTGCACTTTGACTCAAAAATTTTCTTATTTGCATTTTGACCCCGAAACTTTCTGTAATTTATTTTATTTATTATGTTTAGATTCAACCTAAAGTGTGGGGATTGAAATTTTCACACCCCAACTCCAGTGGTGCGACGGTCCTAGGGCAAAAGTAGGCTTAAGGCCACCATAAACTCGTAGAACTCACATATCCTGAATCTCATTCACAATTATATCAAATACAATATTATATAATACCATTTTCATAATCCATATAAGCATAATTCATTTCTTTACTATATCATTTCATAATAATATTCTCTTGTTCCTTACTGATCAAAAGATACATCTCACATCACTAAGGAACAAGAGTACCCAAAAGATAACAATTCATACATCAAAATATTATCATCCTCAAATGACTAACTACTGAGCTTTAGAGAATACTCCCATTACATATTGTGTCATAATACCATTCCATGAATATACATAATCACATATCAAAAGAATTACAATGGAAGCTTCTTAGGATGAATAAGTCAAGAAGCTTGATCTTCTCTACTAGCTCCCCCACGAGCTACACTATCACCTGAAATCCACAGAAGAGGAGTGAGCCTTCAACTCAGTAAGAAATGAACATGCAGTAAGAAAGAAACACATATACATACTTATATAAATATATAATCTGAAAGAAATATTCATTTCAAGAACATGGTAAGAATCAGAATGTGGTTAGGCTTACAAAGAAACAGGAGTGCTCATAATCGAATAGCACTATCAAATATCATGGTAGAACTACAAAATGAATTGATAGCCATGCTACCTATCATAACAGAGCGCATCAGTAGTCCTTGCTACCTTATCGCAAATGCATGCTTGGCCAGGTATATGCCTAGAGCTCATGGTCCCCTCTGGGTGGAACACTGGTAAAAACCCTACCAGCTGGGTTCCCAAAGTGCACAATGGACCAATGAATTTACTCTCATTGGGAAGAGCGTTCTATCCATATGGTCATATGGTTTCATATCACAAGAACATATTGGTCGCAAGACCATCAATATATATCATAATCTCATTCAAGTTTAACAGATAAGAAGCAAGTAGAAATCATGTGAACTTGATCCAAGAAAGTTGACCAAGTCACTTACATTATATATATATACATACACATGGAATCTCATGAATCAATGGTAAATTTCAGTTTTGAAATACCAGAAAGTGTTCAATTTATTTGTCCGATAATATATAATCAAGTATACAAGAATCATATGGGTTCACATTTAGAACGTTTGGTCATATTATAAGAAATAATAAAAGCAATGTTCATACTTACCTCTTACATAATTTCTCTTAAATTTTCCTTAGCAATTTGCTCAATTCCAACTCCTCAATTACTTTGATTTCCTCCTCCTAAGAAATTTCTCCAAATATTCAAAATTAGGATTTTTCCCAAATCATTAATATTCAACATGATCTCTGAATATTTAATCATCGTAGAGGTTCTATTTTTAATTTCTAACATCAATTTAATTTATCTCTTAAGGAAAATTCTGCATTTAATTCGAATTTACTGTTCATATTACTATTTATGACAATCCCAAAATTCTGATTTCTTACATATTAATTACCTTTAATGACTTCAAATTGCTTGCAATAAATTCTATACACCTTTTATTAATTATTCTCACCAACAGACTTAAATAAATCTAAAAGAAAATAACTTTGGAAGAAAATTTACCTTATTTCTCCAAAATTGAATTTCTTGAGATTTCTTGCTTAAATTTGATGATTTCTGCCTTAATATAGAATAATCTAGAAGTTTAATGCATTAATTTGAGTATTAATGCCTTAGAAAATAAAATGAAACTGATATGAGAAAAGACTGAAATTAATGAAGAAAGAAGGAAGGAAAAATCGTGAAAAATGCTATTAGGCTGCTGGGTTAAATAGACCATTGCCCCAAAGATCTCGCTTGCCATCTTGCCAATCCGCCTCGGCAAAGCTACCTCGCATATGCCAGCTTGCCATTCCCAGCTCGCACTTCGCAGCTCGCCAAACTGATCCGGCAATGCCACTTTGCTAATCCAGCTCGCATATGTCACCTCGCATATGCTGCCTCGCCAAACTTTCTTCGCAAACTCTTCCTCGCATGTGCCGTCTCGCATATGCCACCTCTACAATGCCTCTTCGCCTCTTCGCCAACTCGCTTCGCCTATCTCCCTCTTCGCCAAGTCCTGCTCACAAATTGCCACTTCACACATTCCCTCTTCGCATGATGCCTCTTCGCATAATGCCACCTCGCCTTTCCTCTTCGCCAAATCCTCTTCGCACATGCCACCTCGCATATGCCTCTTCATCAATTTCCACTTCGGCAATCTCATCTCGCCACTTCGCCACTTCGCTACTTCGCCAGCTCGCCATACCAAGACTTTGCTAAGTTGAAACCTTTCCTAGATAACTTACACTTAACTAGCTCGCAACTGAGCTACAAATATCCAAACTTACTAATTCTTTTTGCCACTTAAAATATACATGCAGGGACACAACATATCTAAAATTCAAATCATAAAGGCAACTACACTGACCATAGTGACTCTCCAAAGTCACCTAGACTTACTACTTTAAAATCCTTTCGAACAGTCCTGAGAAAATCCACTCTCCACTGAAATATACTTTTCCAAAAATTCTAAAATTTTACAACCAATATCACAATATATAAAGAAACATTTTTCATGTTTACATCTTTGGCTCAATCTACATCAGTCATTCCCAGAAATTCCAAACAGACAGAGACTTTCTGCAGAAGCACTCAACCAAACCAGTCCTGCTCATCGGGACATAACTCATTATACGCACAGAATTCTGCCAAACCATTTTACTAAATTTCAGTTAAGACATAAACTCATAACTTTCATGTTTTACATTTTACCAAATTATTTCTCTAAGAACATGCAATTAACCATCATAATTTCCTGCAACCAAAATTTCTGATTTCCTCATAACATTCATATCCTTAATTAATTTAAAATTTATCAATTACACAATAAATAAAATATATATCAAAGAAAATGGCATATATTACACAGGCATTATGTACACGTAATGGTAGTTATGCTTCATTTTGTAATGGGCTTGAATACTTATAATGCCTTGAAAGATTCCTCTGTATCTCTGACTATTTTTTAACTTCAGAGCTTAACGGTCATTCCAAGAATGTCAGAGGTGTTACACTTTATTACGTAATGGACTTGAAAAATTCTCTGTGTCTCTGACTATTTTTGCATTTCAGAGCATAACAGTCATTCCATTAATGTCAAGGGCGTTATGTCCTTTAAAAATGCTTGATCATGCTTTTGGTCTTGCTTTATCGATTTCATGATAAGCACTTAAAGAGAACACAAAATATATTATAAAGAAATAATTTGATCAAGGAGGTTTAATCAACATCATCAAAATCATCAAGGGTTCAACAAAAAAGGCAAGGAACTTCAATTTGTAGAAGCCACGATATCTACCAATATAGCCTGAACTTGAAGCAGAAAAGATTTATCTACTCTATAAAACCATAGAAGAGAGAAAACTATGAGGCATGGATCTTAGATTATGCACTTTAATAAGTTATTTCTACCTAGCCCTTGCTCAGAAAAGAAAAGTAGCTTTTCTCGTTTGGGTATTTGAAATTGTTGTTCCATTACCAGAAACTGAAACTAGTCCTAGCTTTATGGATTCTTTGGGATTTGTTTTTGCATGAGAAAGGAAAAGACAATCTATAATCCATGAGACAGAAAAAGAAAAGAAAATAAAAGATTAATAAATACTTCTTGTTTGAAAGTTTAAAGGGTAAAATTGTATTATTTAAAAGTTATTTTTAGTAATAAGCAAGGAAAATCTCTTATTCCCTCAATTTGAAAAAGCTTATCGTTCTTAAGAGATTTGTCACTATTGGCTCTTTTATGATTTTGATGATGAGCTTCAAACTCTTAATTATCTATGTATCACATTGATGAACTTTACACTTGTGATTACTAATTATATTTGCGTTAAAAAGAACAAAAAAGCAACTTGCTTGTGTGTAATACCCTAGCAAGCCATAACATAAATGCATGAATAAATTCTCAGTATATGGTCCATTAGTCTTGAATTGATGGAAAATAATTTTAGAAACATAGTTAGAAAGCAAATTTGAAACTTTTCCGAAAAATGGCGGTATAGAGACACTGCCGAGAAATTAGCAGTCCGGTCAACAAAAGAATTTCTGAAGTTGGCTTAGGGGTAAAATATAACAATAATTTATATGTAATTTTGGTAAAAAGAAAGAAGTGAAAATCATTTAGGAACACTAAAAAGTAAAGAATGACATTTTGGTAAATAAAAGATAATTCAAGGTGAATTGTGGAAATGGATCGGTCGGAGTTATAGAATGACTCCAGAACTATTTTTATAATTAAAAATAAATTAAAATAAGCATGTTTCCTTTTTACACTGGTATCAAAATCTTAACAGAACATTCGAAATCAATTTCAGAAGATTTAAGGACCAAAATATAAAGATTGAAACTTGAAGGATTAAGTTGTAATTTGGCAATAAATTTTGTCTTATTTGAGCACCATTTCGACGAGATTTCCAGCAGCTTGCTTCTTCACCATTTCTTCTCCATTGTTGCCATTTCTTCCTTTCCAATTTCTTTTCTTCATAACTTCTTCATTTCTTCACCAAATTGAATGAAATTTGATAGCAAAATCAAGCACTCATCTAGCTCTATCCATTTCCATCCATAGATTCTTGATTTGAGCAAAGAATTTGGAGGAAAAATTACCTTGAAATTTCGGCCAACTTGGGTAATTTAGGTGAGTAATTTATTTGTTTGATTTTATTAATGATTTAGTGTTATTTTAGGTTCAATTGAATGGGTAATTAGTTTAATTGCATTAGTATATCCATAATTGAAAGTAATTGCAATTTGAATATTGAATTTAAAGTTGTAATGGGTGAGATGTTGAATTAGTGTTAGGAATGTCAAATTGATGTTAGAAATGTTTAATTGGATATGAATGAACAACTAATCGATGGTTAATTTGATGTGGAATTGTAGATTGAAGGCAGTAGATTTCCAAAGTAAGCTCAAATTGGGGGTTTTGATGAATTGGTGAAATTAGTTATTGCATTGGCTTTTGAAAGGTTTAGGTGAGTTTACATTGCATCAAATACCATATTTGAATCATTAAATTGATGAATTGAACCAATTTGTGAAATCCCTAATGGTGGCCGAACCATGTGCCCTAAAGTTTGCCTATGTGTTTGTTTGATTTCTTTTGGTTTTTCCTTGCCAATTTGACCCTAAATTAATGTTGTTTAATCTTGCTTTTGATGACCTTGTGTTATTGAACAATGTACCTTATTATTGGATTGAATCGGCAAGTCAATTTTGCTCTGAACCCTAACCTATTGGCTTGTCAATGTTTGTTGCCTTGTGTTTGGTAATTTGCTTAGTTTATTTGTCATTTGGCTTGTGGTTTGCATGTCATAGGCCTACCAATTGAATACCATTGTCGTTGACGATAATGGTATGCCAATTGAACTATTGGTTTCGACCACCAAACTCACTTTTGTTCCTTGCTTTATCTTATTATGACATTTGATTTTGTTAATTGTAAATTACCTTTGACATTATAAATGAGTTTATTGAATATTGATTGATTGATACTAAACCAATTATTATTGATTGATTGATATTCGGATGCCATTGTTGCTTATGGTATCCCTTGCTTTTGACCCTATTACGGTTTGGCAGAACTTCCGATTCGACAGGGGAGTGGGGAAATACTATCGACCTTGTACACATTGTATATTTGTACCCTAACTAGGAGGGGTTATGGTCCTGGCCATAGGGCCTGATCAACCTTATGCTCATTTGATACTGGTGACCTACATGATCCAGTGATATTGATTGATATGATACTGGTGACTTATATGGTCCAGTGATATCGATTGTTTGGTGACTGTTTGATTTCTTTTCATTCAGTCCATCTCATTATCTGCCTTTCCATATGTAACCGAATATACATTTGATATTTCTTGACCCTGACTGTACTTTGATAACCCTATTGTTTATTGTTTATCATTTGGTTTATTCCTTTGCCTATTTGTACCTATTTCATTATTGCGATGGATGTAAATTCACTGAGTATCTTTCATACTCATCCTTTTATTTGTTTACCCCTTTCAGGAGAGGAGTAGGTAGCAGGATCCAACCTTTTGTTCTCTGTGGATTTCCTGCTTCAAATTTCTGATGTATATTTCTATTTTGGA
This sequence comes from Aleurites moluccanus, assembly GCA_948193065.1. Lineage (NCBI taxonomy): Eukaryota > Viridiplantae > Streptophyta > Magnoliopsida > Malpighiales > Euphorbiaceae > Aleurites > Aleurites moluccanus. The sequence continues at coordinate 1,144 of CANXYC010226017.1, read as the reverse complement.
TTACTGTACTATATTATTTTGGTGTTCATGATCTAGCTACTCCATGGGTATGTATTGGGTAGCTAGGAGATGAACATTGTCTATATTTGTTATTGATGGATTATATTGATCATATATGATGCATGATATATATATAATTATGATAGCCAATCGCATTATGATGACAGGATAATTGACAGGTTATCAGAATGATTAACAGGATAATATAATGGATGGTAACTATAATAAATGAATAATATATTGAGGCTGATAGATTATGTAATGATACTGGGTTTTACGGGTGCCGGTCACCATTGGCATTTTTCGTGCCCTAGGACCGTCGTGGTTCGGAAAACCGGGTTGTGACATTATAGGTGATCCATTGAAAACTCCCGATAGGAGTGCGGATCATTGAGCCGAGTAGAGCTCGAGGTTGGTTTTGGAGCTTTTTGTCTGTTTTGGAGCTTTAGGTGAGTTCTTTAGCATAATTATGCATGATTTGCCTACATTATATCATTTCGTTCATAATATATGTTATATATGCAGTTTGTTAGCTAAAAGTGACCAAAGTTCCGATTGGCCCATAAAAACATCTGTCGCAAACACTTAAACTGACCTGTAACTCAATTAACCATAAAATGAAAACCAGAAAGCCAATTGGGCCACCACTTGGCCCAATCATTTAGTCCCGACCTAAGTTTCAAAATGGTACCTCATAGTCTTTATAATTCCTTTGGTAATCCAGTTAACCAAAAACTACCTAAAAATTCCAAAACAGACCCGTAATTTGATAGCCAGTTGCTACAGCGCAACTGGGCCCGGCGGGCCAATTTTTGATAAAATATTTTTTGACTTTATTTCTTCTTATATATGCATATATAATTGTTATATTTCTATATATATTATATATATGCCATATTTACTGTTAAATGGAGGTACATTTATATGATATTAGTTCAGGGCTATTTTCGATGGTATAACGGGTAAATCCATCGGCTGTGTGCACACTGAGTTATGTCACCCTTGCTAGAGAGGGACGATGTATTCTCTAGTAGTAAGGAATATATCCTTATGTATGTCATTTATTTATGGTACCCTTGCTAGGGAGGAACGTTGTATTCCCTAGTGTTATGCACTTTATGATAGTGCTGAGTATAAAAGTTCA
>CANXYC010225875.1:0-64742 GCA_948193065.1 Aleurites moluccanus | reverse complement strand
TTTGTGATTGATTGTTGTTTAAATTTTTTAATATTAATTTAGAAATGTTATAAAGTTGTTCTCATTTTAGTAATATTATTTTGCGTAATATTTTAAGTTAATATTTAGAGTATTTTAATTAAATGTGAAGCATTTTAAATTTAATGAATATATATATTATTTTGGTAATATATTAGTGTAATATAAATAAACATTTTGAGCATTAATAAATTTATTTTGTAAAGTTTAATAATATTATTAAATTAGTTAATATTTCTAATATTTTTAGTTAAAATATTAATTAATAGTAATTTTAGTTAAAAAATCATGATAATATTAATTTTATAAATATTAGGGTTAATTTTTAGCTAAATAAAAATATAATATTTTTAGTTAAAATTAATTAATAACATTTTTAGTTAAAATTATGATAGTGTTAATTTATATTAGGGTTAATTTTTAGGTAGATAAAAAATATAATATTTTCAGTTAAAATTAATTAATAATTGTATACAGTACACAGCGCATGTGGTACATGCGCTGTGTACTGTACAGCGCATGTGTATTATATAGCGCATGTACCACATGCGCTGTGCACTGTGCAACCCGTTGACTGAAAACAGCGCATTCATTGCCTGCGCGATTAGTATAAATGAGTAAAATTAATAGATTTTGTTACAAAATGGTATTTATTTTTTATTTTTTTTATTTTTAAGAAAAAAGCTCATTGATTTATGGATGGATATCATTTGCAAATCTAAATGAAAATTTTACAGTTTATTAAGAAAAAAAAAACACATCAGTGAGCTTTAAATTTTAAGGGGATGAAATAAAATTTTCATTTGAATAGGTAGTTATTGAAAATGGATATTATTTAAATATAAATCTAATCTCAATTTCACATTCAAATTTTGTAATAACATAATTGTAGTAATAAACTAATGATTGTGCTTTTCTGAAGAATAGCATCCATGGATAAATTTAGTAGATTTGCTCCTCAGTTGCAAACTACATAGCCTTTTAAGGTCTCCAGTATCCAAATTCGTGGGCCCAGAATTTCCATATTAGCAACAAAGTTTTTAGGCCTTTATCTAGTCCTAAAAATATATATCAAGTTGGGCCTTTTTGTTACAGCTAGGCCTATTTGTTATTGGAATTTTATTGTTAATTATATGAGACATTGGACGACAGTTTGATAAAAAAGATGAGTAATGTTCAGGATTTATTTTAAGAAGGGATTTGGATCCCTCTATATGAGATTTTGTTTAGTTTACCCTGTGAAGAAAATGGCACTTTTCATTGCACAGTTTTTTTTTTTTGTTTGGTTTAACCATAGGTATTTCGATTTATAAGATTAAATAATGTTTTGAGATTCATGACCGCCCATATATTTTTCACAAATTGATTATAAAATCTGATAATAAAATATAAATATATCTTATTACTTAAATTACACCTGATTGATACACAGTTTTTACTTTATATGTCTCTATACAACTATCTATATATGACGTTACTAAATATAAAAAAGTCTAAAAGGTACAGAAATGGTTTGAAATCATATTGAGCAAAACAAAGAAATAATTATGTTCCAAGACTTCCGCCACCACTACACTACAATAATAATGCATTTGGTTTTCAAGACCTTTCAAAATTTCTATATTTCCTATATCTTGTCTTTTGTATAATTTTTTGCCTCATTCTTAATTAGAATACTTCAGTTAAAAGAATGCTTTTTGGATCTTTTCATTTCTTTTCTTTTGCCCAAGTAATCCAATTGCTTCCTTACTTTTAAGAATATTGGCAACAAGAAAAGAAATCAACCTTTTTTTTTTTTTTTTTTGCTTTTTCCTGTTTACAAGACTTCAATTCCAAGACAATTGATCTAGGTCTTTTGTTTCACATATAAATTCTCTTGATCAACTGTTTTGTTACGATTAATGTTATAAATAAAGTAGAAATGATGCAAAATTTTCTCTCTTTCTTTTCATATAATTAAATATTTATAACTAGAGTCAACGAACTTTACCCACCTCCTAACATGAAAGTGAGTCTCCTACCTTCATATATAATCATAAGTCATGATAATATCCATTTTTCTCTTTCGGTTACCACTAGCCTATGTGTACTATAGAGCTAGCATTAAAAAAAAAACCCTTAATATCATCATCTTTGTCAAATTCTATAATTTGACTATGTTTTTAGGCTTTTTTGGGCATTAGTCGACTCTTTTGCTAGTCAATCTACACAGAACCGTTTTACATTTTAAAATATAAAAAAAAAAAATAGAAAGACCATTGATCTCGCTATTGACAGGCTATATGATGGCCGCAGGATCATCAAGCCAACTATAAGGATTACACTGTTCCCATCAACTTCACTTCACGCTGTCTCTGCTTTCTTTTGAAATAATTAATGCGTTGGATTCTCCGTATGCTTTTATAGTTTTATTGATACGACCCATCTTTGCCTTTTGTCCCTCTCATAGGCCTAGGCATATGTAATACAGGACGGTTACTGGTAACGATACTAGCATCCCAAAGATAACCCTGCAAATAATTCATAAACAGAATTAATTAAAATGCATAAAAACTGATATCATATACTCATTCATTATTTTTTATCTATCATTTTAAAAAAAATATTTATACCAAATTCATCTGCAGTTCTTTATTATCAGTATGATTTTAATCCATTTTATATCAATTTTATCCTTCTCTGCAATCAAACATTTAATGAAATTAATCTTGTAAATTATTTTTCTTTTTTGAATAAAAAAGAGTATTAATAGAATTAATCTTGTAATTAAAACATACATATTTTATTAGATATTAAGGGATAGTAAAATAATTTTAGCTCCTAATTAAACTCTTTCTTAATTTATGTGTATAATAAAATAAGATAGATATAAAAAAACAAATGAAGTATTATATAATAAAGAAAAATTATTTATTGCAGACCCCTCATTTTTATATTGTTTTAATTATCCTACTTAACGCATTATATTTTTATTAGCAATTTAGTATAACATATCGTGTTTTATGAATGGATGCAAATTATTATGAATACAAATATATCATGTCATAAAAAATTAGTCATGCAAAATTGTTGGAATAAGTAGCATTTACTATGAGTTTTCAAGAAATTATCAAACAACATTAACTACTTCTGAAGTGAAAAAAGATATTCATGTTTCCAATTCTAACTATAGGCTACCTTGTATATTAATTTGTCTGAACATTTATGCAACCTAAAACTGAAATTAAACTGAATTTTGATACTAATTTGAATGGCCTTGAGAAAGAAAAAAATTGTAATTAAAGCCTCTTGATGACTTACCCTGTGCTTAATATATCAGGATGTAATCCATATTCTCTTGCAAAGACAAATGGTACAATTCCTTGCGGAAGAGCTGCCTGAAATTCAATGATAACTCAACATTTCAAACTCTGAAAGAAAATTTTCTACGCATCAAACCTCAATTATACATATTTATTTTGTACGAAAGAATAGTGCTAATTAATTAGGTCATTTCACATTTCTGACAGAAAATATTATATTCAATACCTGAACTATAGCTGCGCGTAGCCGCACCCCTCTTAAACCAACCGCGACTGATGCAGCTGACATCACTATAGGACCGCAAATGAATCGGATTGCCATACTCATTGTTGCCCTTTTCTTGCCACATGCAATTACCCGAGGTTGAAGAGCCATGAATAACCCTGCAATAATTCTTGCTTAATTAATTATATGTCATTATCAAAATACTATATTTTGGGGTTTTAAAAGGAAATAATTAATTATCACTAGTTCATACAATTAATTTTAGCCTAAACACTCAATTTTTTTGTAACATGATTATATATTAATGTTTATTCTTTATTATGGGAAGCATAAAATGTAAGTATTTTCTTGTTATGCAGTTTTGTAATTTTGACATAATTATTAATCATTTATTTTTCAAAGATATATTTTTTTTTATCTTCGAAAAAATTTAATATCAGTGAAATTCAAATATTTATTTTTAAAATAATTTTATTTTATCACTAAGATAAGAAAGTAAAATTTTTATTTTTAACAAAGATATGTTAAAATCACTTGGACACTATGAAGTAGGAAAATTATGAAACACAATCAAAATTATACGTACCTAAACTAAACATGGCCATTCCGAGACCTGCATCTGAAATTATTTTTATTGAATATTTTATTAAACTGGGCATTCCCACACTCCATCTGTTCAAAAAAAATAATAATAATTGATATAATTTCATAAGAAGAATATTTTGTATCAATAGAAAATAACTTACTTGAATGAGATTAAAGACCAGAGAAGGCCAAAAACACTTGAATATGTATTTGGGTTACGAGAAAGCTTCCTGCCTACAACAATGAGTGTGAGTTTCATCATCACAATGGCATGGGGCATTTCTTGGTCGGTAGCTGCTTCTTTCAAATTCAAGTCTTCGGGCGCCGGAATTTTAGAACTGTCTCTGAAGCTAATTTCTTTTTCTGAAAAATTGATTCATAATTATAATTAATTAATCCATCATTATTTATTATAATTGCTGATTTAATTTCAAGATAAGACAATCTATAATATTAACCAAGCTACTGTGCAACACATGAACAAAATTGGATAGGAAGAATTATTGTGTCACCGTGTACAAACAATTATCGTGCTTCTTTTTGGAGTACATATATAATTAGATTCTATAGAATGTTAAAATACATCAAATCCATAAATTATAATGCATAGAATTCAAATTTTCATCATTTGATAATGCTTTTAAATTACTTATTATTATTGTTGAACCAACTTATTCATAGTTATTTTTATTTTATTTTTGTTAATTTGATTAATTTGACTAAAATTTAAAATTGAAACCTTACCTATGAAAATAACTCCAATATTATTAAACAAAAGAGAAATGCAACATCATTGATTACCATTTTAAAAATATTGGGTGAGCATGATTTTGGTGGTAATTAATTATCCTAATCTTGCTTATTTGAGATTTGGATTATGATTAGGGTTAAAATAATTAGATTCTCTGCTACGAAGACCAATTAGGCAACAAAATAGTTGTTCTCTATCATGACACACGTGCTCTGAGCTTAATGATGGTGCCTATCAGTTGAGGAGCTGATTTATTGAACCCAATAATTAAGGATTTCATTGACCACTTCTCTTTTTGTTCTTTTCTTTTCTTACCAAGGGGTGGGTTGGAGGCCCTACCTGGATTATAGTGGTGGAAGCTTCAGGAAAAGTTAGGAACGGAGGTAGCTCTGGGGCGAATGAGTCCGAGTCATTCTAATTTAAAAAAAAGTTCTATGAATTTAAAAAAAAAATTATTTAATTTACTAAAATTTAACTTTTTACATATTTTGACTCACCCAAAATTAATTTTTTTAAAAATTTTATATTTATATAAATTTTTTTAATTTTCAATCATCTTAAAATTAATTTTTTAGTTTCATCTCGAAAAAAAATCAATATTTTCAAGTATTTTTAAATATTAAAGTTTTTTTAATATTATAAATAAATTTATTATTATAATATAGTAAGAAATCTCGAATTTGAATATTAAAATGAATGAGATGAATTTACAGTAATAATAAAAATTATTTCCATTATATATCTCATTTTTTTAATAATGATATGTTAAAATAAATTTAGATTGTGTTTGAATATTTAAATTTAAATTTAAAATTTTGATTTCAAATCTCATATTTCAAATTTATGATTTGAAATTTATAAATTTATAAATTTTTTATTTGAAGAAGGTAAATAATTTGAAATTTTAGACTTTAAATTTAAAGAATAAATAAAAATTTTAAGTTAAAAATGAAGATAATAAATTTAAAATAATTAGATAAAAAAAAATTTTAAAATATTAAATTTTTGAAAAAATATATTTAATTAGAGATTTGTATTAAATTCAAATCTATTTAATTTCAATAATCTAAATAAATGATTTGTTTCAAATTCAAATTTATAATTTAAATTTTTATCATTGAATTATTAGTATTAAAATAAAATATTTATTATGTGACTTTATATAATAAAAAATTTTAAATAATTTAAAATTAAAACTCCAATTTATTGCAAAAATAATGGATGATTGTTTCCCCAGTAAAAAAAAAAAAAAAAAAAAAGGATCTGATGGATCCAACATTCATCATTTCCCTCAAGAATGCCCCCATATAATTTTTCACTCTTTTTCTCAAGTGATCCCATTAACAAATCATAATTGTTAGTTAATTCAGTTATTAGTAAAAGAAAATGAAGGTGACACCCAAGTCAGGTTCAGACAAACAAACAGACAAAAAATTATTTCTTTGGAGACAAACCGTACACTGCAAAAGCTGCGTTGTCTACATAGTTTTTATAGGGACACTTCACTTGTAAAAGTTCTTCTTGCCAACTCGATCGATATAACCATGGTATTCCTTAAGCTCATATTAAAACGACACCGTAGCACACCATAACGATGCCGTTTCTAGAGAAATGTATATTTATATATACATGTATGTACAATCTATCTATAATTTATATATCTATATTCAACATAACTAAATATACGTAGAAGGAAAATATGTTGATAGATAAAAATATTCTTATAAAGTTTTTATACTCTTTAAATTAGACATCTATTATTATTATTATTTTGTAAAGAAATCTTTTTATAGTAAGATTTTCATTATTTATTATTGTTATTGTGATTCTTATTGCATAATGAAAGCTTATTATAATAAAATTTAAATGTGTCTTACAATTTCATATAAAAAAGAATTATCCATCAAATTTTTATATTATGTATCAAATTTTAAAATTTTATTGGATTTTTCACATTGTCTTATGTTGATAGACAAAAATATCCCTATTAATTTTTTATATTTCCTAAGTTAGATATTTATTATTATTATTATTATTATTATTTCATAAGAAAATATTATAATAGTAGAATTTAGATTATTTTATAATTTCCTATAAGAATAACTTTTTCATTAAATTTTTACATTATTTAACAAATTTTATTAATTTTTTAGATTTTTCAAATATTTTTTTCATTTAAATTCAAATCTAATATATTTTTTCATAATTTAAGTTAATTATATATCATATAAATGGAAGTTACAACTTCAATTTCTTTTTTCCTTTAGTTATTTTAGATTAAAATTTTTAGATATTGATTGTAATTCTATATAATTATATTATATTTTTATATTATTAAAAAAATATAATTATTCAAGAATTATAATTATTGTAATTAATTTGTGTTTCAATTTTAGTTTTATGAATTATTTTTAATTGATCATTTTTATTTATATACAATACTAATTTTTATTATAATATATAATTATTTTTATCTAATTTAATAATTATGGTTTGGTGTTGTAATTCCTAAATCTAAAGTAATTCCTACATCTAACTATTGAATCATAAACAAGTCAAATTGCTTTGGTGCTATACGCTTTCATGCGTGAACTACTTGAATAATAAAAAAAAAATTTTAACCAAAACAAAATATTACGAATAAAATAAATTAGAATATGTCTATATAGAACCTGTAATATCTTGGCCGCCGCCGCCGCTGGCAGTACCATTTTGACCCTTCCCTGGTGACTCCCCCCAGACCATTCTCCCCTCAGGAACCGTTGGAGATGGCTGTCTGAAAAATTTTCCGGCTACCGGAGACCGGACCCAGTAAGGGGTACCGGCGGCATTTGTGATGTCCAGCTCGTTAAAATTGGACGCCCGCGGCGTGGGTTGAAGAGAGTAAGCATCCGATGAGGCGTAACCAGAAAGTCTGGGACTCATACCGGAACGATACCCTAAACCCAATTCCCCGCTGCAAATTATAATCTCGTTGTTAGTTCCGTGATTAAAGTGACCGTACTCGTGAAATGGAGCAGGGGTATTAACGGAGAATATTTCGGCGTTGGAGAGGTTTGAGGGTCGAGGAGTAAGGTTAATGGAAGATGATAGGGCGGAGTCTGGGACGGAGGAAGTAGACCGCCGGATACGGACTCGGATGCGGCCGTTTCCGTCGGTTTCGGATTCGGTTCGGAGTGGGTCCCTGCCGTCCAGGGAGATTACGTCATTGTCGAGTTCTATTTTGGTAATTGAGGCTGCTGTGGGTCCCGGGAATTGTTTTTTGATGAGAAGAGTTGCTGCTCTGTACTCGAAGAGGAAGAGCAAAAGAGTATACCTGCAAATCAAATAAAAATTAATAATCATATATTAATTTTCCAATTTTAAAATTTGCATGTATATATATATATATATATATATATATATATATATATACATTTTCTTTGGCTAAACAAAAATTTGGACCAATAGTTAAAAAGAATCTAACTGTTAACACATTCATAATATATATAATATTGGAATTGATATTTTTCAGTATTGAAAATGACTCTGATGTTATTAAATCAAATGTTCACTTGTAAAGAATCAACAAATTATTTTAATAATTAAGTATATTAAAACAGCATTTAAAATTTAAACATATAATAATTTATTCTCAATACTTAAAAGCACGCATATGTAAAATAATAATAATAATAATAATTATAGATGCTTCGATAGAGAAAATTAGTTTTCAAGTTAAAAAGAATCTGCTTTTTGTAACGAGAGGCACCAATATCTTACTTTGGAGTTCTCAAACTTTTCAGCTGCATATTTTCCACATAAAAGGTTCAACTGAGTAGATGTCTAATTAATGAAAAAACCAATTAAAGAACAACTATGTTCAAGCTATGATTAGATTAGCAATTCAATGATGGAGTGTATATATTGTAATTAAAGTAAGAGGTTAAGTCAAGAATTTGAACTCGAATTGTTCTTTTTTAGAATTTTGAATGTATGTATATAAATAAATAAAATAAAGATATTAATTTTATATGTTTACCAGATAATACATTGAAGAACAACCACTTGCACCATAAGGCTTTGAGTGAAATCTCCATACATTGCCATAAGCAAAGGGATACCCATAACGAGAGTATTAGGCAAAGTAGCAACTGAAAAAAGAGTGATAAGCCAATCCAATCCTCCATTAAAGAAAATAGCCCAGACAGAGAGAATAAGAAGAACAAACACTTTTGAAAGAGTATCAGCCAAAATGAACTTAGTATCCATTTGGTATGGATTATTTTGAGATATGAAGTGAAAAGACAAAACGGGCACAGCAAAAACAGCAACAAATCTATTGATCCCTGAACATTGCTCCGCTGTAAATATTTTCCACCATTTCACTGACCCATATGCAATTAACATTGCAAAATATAGAGGAGCCATTGCACACATCACCTTGTAAAAATCATCTCCACTTATCATCATTTCTCTCTCTCTTCTTTTATTTTCTGGGTTTTTGCATATACTAATCAGTTTTTTTTTTTGAAGGGTTTATATAGGAGATTTATTGACCAAATTGTCCTTAACATAGTCATTAATTTGCTTCAATATATTTGGTATTGTAATTAGCGGGAATAGCGGTTGGTAATGTTAATAATGATGAATTCCTATATGTAAATATTTATTTTATATATTCAACTTAATAATTGATCAAATATTTTAATTAATATAATTTTTTTATTTTTTTTCAATAAAAAGATATTAATATTTTTTTCATATATTTTTAAATCCTTAAACTATTATATATACCCAATATAGAAAATATTTTCTTATAATGATTATTATAATAAAAAAATTTTATCTGTATTTGATATCTATACGAATTCAATGAGATTTTATTATTATTATTAAATATTTGTTTATAGTGCAGGTGTTTTTTATTCTTCCACGTGGCAAATATGACTATAACCTTTTAGATAATTAATTGTTATTTTTATAGGTAGTAGTATTATTTATTTTGCTACTTATAATTTGGTGTTAACTGCTAAGTAACTATTTGCCAATGAGAGATGCTATGATGAACTTAGAAATGCTAAATGTATATACAAATTTGCTTTTTTTTTTTTTTTTTTTTTTTTTATGATAATATGATCTTAATTGAGTAATGTGCTTCATTTGGTGCACTCACACTTTTACAAGCCTCACTCATTAGGTTAATATTAGGAAATGCATGCTCACCTCTCCTACATCCCTTTTCATTTTTTTCTTAACTTATTAAATCATGAATTTATTTTATTTAATTATATTAATTCACTTTTTATTGCTAAAATATAAATATATTTATAGGTCGGAAATAAATTTAAAAATTTAAAAATTTTCACAAGTCTGATTCTCCATACTTGTAATTTTTTTATAAATTAACTCATCATCAGATTTAAGTGAAATATGATAATTGGTGTTATAAAAGTAAAATTTTTCCTTAAAGACAAAAATCCCCCTTATAATTTAATTTTATAATGTAAATTGAGTGAAAAATAAATTCCTCCAGTAAATTAAATAATTTATGAGATTCTTTTATTTTAAATAAAATCAATGAGAGTCTAAGGGTTGGTTTTGGCATCATGTGATGGCGATGGAGTGGTCTGATAATTGCATTTTCTTTATTGTACTGTATACCTGCACAAAAAATGATCACTGAACAAGAGCTGGGGTTGGGTTTGGTGATATATCAATCTGGATCACACGATTGGCCGGTTTTGATGTCATGATGAAACATCACGCATGCATGATCAGAAAGAAACAGCCTTGTTCATATGTGATCATTTTGCCTCTCAGATATTGGAAACCTTTTTTAACTTCTTCTAACCTGCTAAATTAGATGAGTACTAGAACTCAAATTTCCCAAAATAAAATAAAATAAAATTTAACATACATAAAATCAGAAAATTAATTCTAAATAAATTGAAAATTAAAAATTTTTCATAAATATGTAAAATTTTTAGAATATTAATTTTGAATATGTTGAGATTATTTCAAAAACTGAATTTTAATAAATTAAATAATTTATTTTTTTATAAATTTATAAGATTTTTTTTAGACTGTGATGGACCTATTCCTGAAATTTAATAAATAAATTCATACTTAATTAAATGAGAGAAAATTTCAACCACTAAATTTTTATTAATTTAATGATATTTAAGTAGATCTTATATCGAGTATTCTAAAATGAATAAGTTTGACAGAATTGTTAGATCAATGATTCAATAATAAGTCACAACTAATTCATATTTAAAATAAATAAATAATTTAGCGAGGTAAACCTAATTTAAGACATACCTAATCTAATTTAAATATTAATATATCAAGTCATTCAAGTAATTCAAGTAATTTTAAGATTATAAATTTTAATTTTAATTAGAATATAATTAACTAATACTAAATCGAAATTTGTGATATTAAAATTGTTTCTAATATTAATGTAATTGAAACTTAATTAAGAAAAATTGAAAGATATGTACATGTTCAGTTCTCCAATATATGCAAAGCCTGAGCTAAAGAGAACGACTAGGCGTAGCCATGGCCTATCAGCAAAGAGTCAGAAGTTACAAAAAAAAAAAAAAACTGTACTTTGTGCGGAACATAAAAAGAAATGAATCAAAGGTCGTCCCTTCATTTTCTATGAACCATATACAATACAAAATTAATTAATTAACTCTCCTGTTCTTGCATTATAGAGAGCACAAAGATCGATTATAGTTTCTGTTTCTTTCAGTAAAATTTCTCTCTTGGTTCAGGAAGACCGGCATAGCATTCTAAACAAAGCAAGATTGGACTTATTTAATACAAAATTAAAGTAAAAATTATTTTGAACCTGATTGAACATAGAAAAAAAAATTCAAGAAGAAAATTGAGCATTTATCCAATTATTTTTTTTAAAAAAAGGTACCAGAAACCCTTTAATCATAGGGCTAACTTTATAATATAGAACTCCCATAAATATAGGTATTTTTATAAAGTTGAATCACTTAATTAACTGGTGAAAAGATTGAATGAATTTAGCAGAAGAACGTATTATATGATTAATAATAACTTAATAATCCAGTTATGACAGAGTAAAAACGAAGAATGCGTTCCTTTCTTGTTTTTATTTTTAGTTGTTCTTCCGTAGATTTTGCATTTCATTGATTTATTGTACTATGTCTACTTCTTTGATGATGTTAAAAGCCAATTGTACATGTTGGGATTATAGATATTTCAATTAATTGGCTAGTAGCGTTTTAAAAATTAAACCAATTCAGTAGCTGATTCAATCAGTTTAATTAGGTTAAAAATAATAATAATAAAAAAATCAATTTATTATAAACGTTCAAACTTATATAAGTTTGAGATTACTTAAAATATATTAATTATTAAAAGAGAAATTAAAATCTCAATTTGAATTATAATTTATTAAGTATAGAATTATGAATCATTTTCTCACTCTAATACTATATTACAAATATTGAAATTTATATTTTAACAACACTAACCTAAAAAACTAGTAATTGAAATTTAAAAATTAATATTTAATATCTTATATTTAATTTATGTGAGATTAATTATATTTTAACAGGATTGAATCAATTCATTATTTTTCTAATTTGACCAGTCAATTTAATTTTTAAATTAATTCAGACTACGTTTGGATTGAGAAATTAAAATTTATAAAATTTGTCACAATTCATAAAATTAAAAGTTTAAGTTTTTTATTTTAAAAATTTATACAATTTCACTTATTTAGAATAAAAATAAAATTTATAAATTTTAATGATATTTTTATAATAAAAAGATAATTTATAAAATTTTTCTAAAATTTTCAAAATCTCATAATGTATTAGGATTTCAAAAACACTTAAAATAAAAAATTATGATGAATAATAAATTTCAACAATCAATGCATTTTCACTACTGTTAAACAATCCAAACATTATCTCAGTTATTTTCTTGTAAGGTATCGCACAATTAAAAGAAAGTCAATATAGGAGACAGGTCCAATATTGTTAATGCTAAATGGAGAGGACTAGTGTTAATTTTAATTTAGTGAATTAATATTGACAATCATGTTCGCATATATATAGTATTTGTCAACTTCTTGCAGAATTATTTATGTCAATATCATGTTATCTCCTACAATAGTAATTATTTATTATACTTTTAATTGGGATCAAACGACAAGTTTGTCTTATTTATTTTGTTTTTATTTTATTTTTTCTCATACCGTGGCACATAGATAATGTAAAATATTAGAAGAAAAGATAAAATTCAAGTGACGTTTATATATATTGCCCCACTAATCAATTATTATGGATCCGTTACTGAACTCTAATACTTTTTTAGTTCATATATAGTTTGCTATTATTAATATTATAAATAATAATTTTTTGAATAAAAATAAGAAAAATCCTTTTTAGTTCAATTGATTATTACAACTGCTTGCAATTTGATTTTTGTTGGCTTAAAGTTGAATTTAACAAAAAAAACTCATATTCAAAGTTTTTTTCAAAATTAGTTTTAAAACCATACAAATCAAATTACATTAGTAGTTACAAGCCATTTATTTATAATGATTTCTCCCCCTTTTTTTTTCTTTGTTTAAAAACTACTATTTACAAAGACAATGCCAAACTGTTGCATAATATATTGTGTTCATTAAATTATTGTTTGTTATTTAATTTTGGATTAATTATTATTTAATTATTAAGATTTATTGAAATTAATAAAATAATTTTTATATTTTAAAAAATTATTATTTAGTCATTATATTTTGGTTACATAACATGATTTAATATTTTCATCCAATTTTTTTTTATAAATTTTGTTAAAAAATTAAAATTAAAATTAAAATTAAAAAGAAAATAATTTTTAATATCTAAAATATTCTTCTTTTATTTTCTTTTAAATTATGAACATTATCTTAAAATAAAATCCACAATCCATTTATCTCACTCTCTCTACATATAAATCCATAATTATAAAAAAAATCTTATAAAAAATTGAATTTAAAAAATTCCTATTAAAAAATTAAAAATTTAAAAATTAATTATTATTTAGTCTCTAAAATTTGTCGAAATTAACGAAGTGAAACCTGTAAGTAAAATGTATTTTAATCATTTTATAAATATTTAACTGTAAAAATAGATAGAAAGACCAATTCATATAACGAAATTAAAATATAAAAATTAAATAGTGAGTTTCTCAAAATATAATAATCATTTGATTAATTTTGACAAATATCAAAAACTAAATAGTAATTAACTCTTTAATCTTTCTACAGTGACTGCGAATACTTTTTTTTATTTTATGTCATGCTAGCTACCAAATTAATTTTCCACCTGACATAGTATAATAATATTTAATCCTGAGATATGAAACATTAAATTTGCTATTAAAAATGTGCCCAAAAGTAAGGCTAGAATTGGAAAAACTATGCCTCTCACTTAAAAATTAATAATGTCTATCCTGAACTAGCATAGAACTATAATTATGGTTTGTGTTTCATTCCATGTAATAAATTGTGATATAGGAGGCTTCGGGTTCAAGTTAGAAGTTGGAATTATCATTATTAATTTACCTGCATCAATGGTAACTTTTAACTTTATTTTCAGTTTGTTATTTAACCTCTCCCAGTCGTGCCCCGAACTGCCTTTGAATTGGATTGTGTATGGTATAAAGTAAACTAATTGGCTGGTCGTAATAGCACTGAAAGGCTCTTCACCTGGAATTTGACATACTATCTCAGCCTTTTATGTTATTAAATCTCAGTTATATGTATTGGCTGTTGGATTTTGGATATGGGTAATTTTGCATACATTAAATCCACTTCTATTTTTTATTTTTTATTTATCCAAAATCCACTTTTAATTTTGAATTTTACATAATTAAATTAGCTAATTAGTTAGCTAATCATGATTCAAATTTTTGATATCAGACTATAAATTAAAAAAAAAAAATATTTGCGAATATTTTAAATCTCAATATTAATATTTTTTTTTAATTGAATAAAAGAGATAAATTAAACTTATTAAGGCTAAATAAAAAAAAATTCAATTAATTATAATTAACAAAATTTTAATATTTTTAATTAATTTCATTGTGATTAATCTCAATATTTAAAATTTTAATGCAATAATTATATATAAACAATTTAAATTTATCGCATTCAATGCTAAAAAGAAAAGAAAAACTAATGATAATGTGCGTGGGGAAATAAATAATTGATTGTAATCAGAATTAATGGAGTAATTATGATTATGTATTAGTGGGTGAATAATATGAGGGTGCACGGGTTAGCACTAAGCAAGAATGATGAAATTTATAAGAAGTTGGCAGTAGCAGAGAAGAGAAGAGAAGAGAAATAGGAGTGGAAAAGAGTCGGCAAAATTGTCGATTTTTGGTTTGTTTATGAGTATTATGAAAATGAAATGACATGTGGCGTGTTGTGGGACCCACAACCCCCCTGATTGGGTAGCAACGCATGCCCTTCCCAGCCTACCGGCCCATTTACAATTATCAATCAAATGAAACTGAAATTTAATTTATGAGAAAATATTTTTTAAATTTTATTGAAATATTAATTTTAATATAAAATTTTACATATTATGGAATTTATCTTAAAATTATAATTTAATAGAGTATAATTAATATAATTTTTTAAAAAAATTTAACTCCATTAAAATACAAACTTATAATTTCATATTTTTACAAACAACTCTAATAATATTAAGTCAAAATTCATATATTTATTATAATATTTTTATTAACAATCATTCAAATAATAGATTATCAAATAAATAATGAAACTTGTATTATATCATTCCTTAAAAAATTATTACATAGAATATGGTGAAATTAACTAATTATTTTCCATTTCAATCTAATTTATAATATTAAAATTTTTTAATATTAATTTTATTTGTAAGATTCGGCTCTAAATTATATAGATTGAGGATTTGTTTTGGCTTTATAACTTCATACAAGATCTTTGGGAAATTGAATTTGAATGGTGCAAAACTGATTAACGAAAGAGATGTAAAAGGGTACACAATAGAAGCCCAACAAAATAGACTAAGCTCAATAAGGAAAGTTTAGGTTGGAACTTCTGAACCAAAGCCCAATAAGAAGCACTTGGCATTTGCATGCGTAGGTGCAAAAGCTAGAGGGATTGGCCATGGTGGGATCGGTGAAACCTCTGGTCTATTAGCTCAGCCTTGCAATTCTATACTTATTTGTTAGAGAAAGGTGCATTTTGATTACTCGTCTCCTTCTCCATTTGGCTTTATGATTATTCTTAATTTTTTTTTTCTTACCATGTTACTCAAATGTGGAAATGTTGTTAATACCACTAAACCCCCGCCATACTCTCTTGCTTCTTTATTCGATCATTCCATAAGCAATAAACGAAAAAAGGCTCTTTTGGCTCCAATCCAATTCGAAAATCAAGTGAAGCACCAGTTTAAATCAGGTATAGTCAACCTCAATGATGCGCTAACGCATTTTGATAAGCTTCTTCTGTTAAAACCCATTCCATTTATTGGTGAATTTAATCGTTTGTTGGCTTCAGTTTACAAGCTTAAATCCTATTCGGCTGTTTTTTCTTTCTATAGGAAGTTGAATTATGTTGGTGTTGACCCTGATTTGGATACATTGAACATTTTGATTAGATCTTGTTTTCATTTGAGGTTAATAAAATATGGGTTTTGTTTGTTTGGTGAGATTTTGAAGAGGGGTTTTGAGCCTGACTTGGTGACTAATACGACTTTAGTTAATGGTATGTGTTTGGAGGGTAAAGTAATGGATGCAGTGAAACTGTTTGATAAAATGACTGAGAGTGGGTATCAAAGGGATGTGGTTCTGTATGGGATTCTTATTAACGGGCTTTGTAAAATTCGTGAGACAAGTTTTGCTATTCAATTGCATAGTAAGATGGTGAAAGAAAATTGTAGTGCTAATGTGTTCACATACAGTATGATTATTCATTCTCTCTGTAAAGATGGTTTAGTTACTGAGGCGCTAGAAATGTTTAATGAAATGCTCAGTATGGGAATTTGCCCTGATGTTATTGTTTATAGTTCATTGATTGATGGGCTCTGTAGCATTGGGAGATTGAAGGAAGCAGTTACGTTTTTTGATGAAATGGTAGGTCGAGGGATTAATGCAGATTTAGTCACTTATAACTCATTGATTCATGGGTTTTGTGAATTGGGTTTGTGGAAGGATGCCACAAAAATTTTTAATCAAATGGTGAGAGAAGGAATATTACCAGATGTGGTAACATTCACTATTCTGATTGATTGCCTGTGCAAGAAGGGCAAGGTGGGAGAAGCTTTTGAGATATTTGAACTGATGATAAGACAAGGAAAGGAGCCTAATTTGTGTACTTATAATTCGCTTCTAAATGGTTTATGTTTGCTCGGTCAGATGGATGATGCAGTGAAGATGTTTAAATCAATGGCAGGTAGAGGCATTCAGGCTAATGGTGTCAGTTATAGTATGCTGATTAATGGCTATTGCAAGATATGGAAGATTGATGAAGCAATTCAGCTACTACAAGAGATGAAACGTAAGGGTTTGAAGCCGACTAAATCAACTTACAACATACTTATAGAAGCATTTTGTCGAGGAGGGAAAATTAGAACTGCAAAAGACTTCTTTAATGAAATGCGTTGTTATAACCAATCTTCATTGTTCAGGACTTATACAATCTTATTGGATGGGCTTTGCAAAAATGGCCAAATCGACGAGGCAATAGATCTGTTTCAGTCCCTCAAGAGCATGAAATATGCGCCTAATATTAGGACTTATAGTATACTCATTGATGGAATGTGTCAAGCAGGAAGATTGGAAGCAGCAAGGGAAAAATTTGATGAAATCCTAAAAGTAGGCTTAATTCCTGATGTTGTGACATATAACATAATGATAAAGGGATTTTGCAAGAAAGGGATGCTATCAGAGGCTGACAAATTGCTCATACAAATGGAAGAAAGGGGTTGTGAACCAGATGCCATTTCATTTAATATCATCATTCAGGGTTTTCTTAAAGAAAATCAAGTTCAAAATGCAGTGGAGCTTCTTAAAAGAATGAGGGAGAAAAATTTCTCTCCAAATGAAGCCGTCACTTCAATCATAATACACCTTTCCTTTGTTGATGAACATTTTCGTAGAGCACTCGAGTCGCTACCAAACGTTCCAAGAAGATCCAACAAGACCAGTAACTTGTTTCATCTGGGACGTGATTAACTTCAATTTGTATTTGGGTTGGGTGATTAATTATTCAATTTTAAATATCTCCAGTAAGCAAATATATAGCTTCTGTACAACCTGCCAAGAGGAGAATATCAGTAGACAAATTCATTGAGAAAAACATTATCAATGCTCAACAAAATTCATTGTATATATGCTAATTTAGTCATATAATTCAAAAGATTTACATACATGTAAGCAATGGCTATTTACAAATATAGTTTTTCTTTCAATCTACATATTTGTTTTCTTTTTCTAATAATGAATTTATTCTCATGTATATATATCAATAGGAATGGAAAAATATGAAATTTCAAATTAATTTCAACAAAAGTTTGAAAAATCATTTATAATTAGCAGGTCTTAATTAAACTAATAAACTTAGGAACCATGACCATGAGACTCGATAACAAAATACTCAAGAAAAGTTTTTTTTTTTTTTCATTTCTAGTTAGCAGTGATGGATTTCATTCCTAATTCCAATAAATACTAACAAATTAATTAAATACTAAGCTTTACAAGGCCGCATCAAAATCCTGTCCGCAATTCCTAATGAACAACAGTAGGTGTCAGATATTACTTTGATATAAAACTGGATTACAATATTAAAGTAAATTCAATTCTTTAATCCCTCCTTAATACTAAAAAGAAATCTTTAATTATTAAATATTATTAAATTTTTTACTTAAACTATGTATCTAATTTCCCTACTTAAATGGCCCCAGCACATAATGAACAGTAGCAGGGGACATGATTTATTAATTTGTAAATTTTTTTTTTTGCCAAGAGAGATCATTCATTGAAAGAAACAAAGTTACACAATTTTTTCAACCCAAAATAATTGGATATACAAATTACAAGAAAATAAAAGATCTAGAGCTTTTCTAATTAAATTATTGGCTACTAAATTATATTCTCGTTTGAAATAATTAAAAGAACAATAATAAAAAATAAGAATCACACGAGAAATATCTAATAAAATATTAGAATAATACTATAAAGGGACGATGGCTCATCGAGCTATAATAATAATATTCAAGACATTTTTTTCAAAAATAATATTTTTATACTCTTTTTGAATAGTATAGATACTTTTTAACTCCAAAGCTTTTAAAACAGTAGAATTTGTTAAATAAGAAATACGTTTTAGTGTACAAGAAATAATGAATGATATTGCAAGAGAATGATGGATAATAGAAGCTCTTAATTAAATGGTTGTCAATGAGCTACAAACTTAATGATTAGGAGTGGGGATAGGGGAACCTCATTTATTTATTTTAAATTTAAGTTTACGAACAGAGGATATTTTCAAATTTGCAAATAAATAAATTAATGATATATATTGCAATTTGATAAAGAATGAAAAATAATAGACATCTCGATCATATGGCTGTCGGTGGGCCAAAATCCCTAAAAAATAGGTTTACATTTATCAATTTCTTTTGGAAAAACATCTTCTGGAGTTTTATTTGTTTATTGTCTATCTAAAATTTTATTTATCCTAAAATAATAATGTATAAATTATTAAAATTTTACATTATTTTAAAAAAAAAATTAACTCTCTCCGTCTCACAATAAATATTATAATTTTTTTAAATATATTTTAATTTAATTATTTTATTTTTTAATTCAAATTATATTTTATTTTAATATTAGAATAATATTCTTATATATTTAGTTGTATATATTTAACATAAACTAGAAGGTGAAAAAATTATAAAAGTGGATTTAAATTAAAATAATAAATGAATTATAAAAGTTAAAATATACAAAAGAATAATAGTTCATTTTGCAATTAGATTGTTTATTGTGAAACAGAGAGATTATTATTTAATACATGTGGCATGAAAAATTTAGGAATGAAGAAGTGAATTTTTTTTATAAGGAAAAATTAGTATAAATTTTTTAATGTTTTTAAATTAGTGTTACAAAATTCTCATCAATTTTACTTTTATTATTAAAAAATTCTTAATATGATAAAAAAAAAATTCGATAATTTATATCAATTAATAAAATTTTAGTAATTCAATAGACAAAATACTATAAGTTTGAATACAAAGAATGGGTTTATCCATTTCTTTTTTAGTATTAAAAAAAAAAAATTGAATATAAATCTTTTACTCAAGTGATATATGTACTGCCATTAGATTAATTTTTTTTAATTGATGACCTTGCAATTTTCAAAAATTTACAATACTAAAATGAAATAAAATAGTATTAAGAGAATACTTGGATTGATGATTAATAATTATCGATTTGAAATAAAAATATTTTTTTTTCAATTAGGATTTACTTTAATTAGTAATAATAATTACTATCTGCTATTTAATTTTATTAATTTAAAATAGACGAATCGGCAATTGATCTCTAAAAATTAAATATTCAAATAATTTTTTAATTATTGATACATATATTTTTAGACGGCAATTAAATTTTATAATTTAATATCTACACCCACTGAACAAGAAAAAAAAAAAAAAAGATATGCATATGGATATAGTG
This sequence comes from Aleurites moluccanus, assembly GCA_948193065.1. Lineage (NCBI taxonomy): Eukaryota > Viridiplantae > Streptophyta > Magnoliopsida > Malpighiales > Euphorbiaceae > Aleurites > Aleurites moluccanus. Next base: position 44,113 of record CANXYC010225875.1, on the reverse strand, counting down.
CAAATGCTTGCCTTCCGTATAAAATTGTTGATTAATTCATCAAACTAAAACTTGCAAAAAGAAAGAGGATATTTGTGAATTTTTAGTTTTGGCATAAACATTTTACCTTTGATTAGAATAAATAAGCGAATTAATATTCCAATAATGATGTGCTATATTATTAATCAGCATCTGAAGGGGTCAAATAATGATGTGCCGACACCCATAGTCTACAAGCACTACGTTTTATATATAAAATTTGAATTTACTAATCAATAAAATTGATTTTCCCAACTGCCCATACGTAAAAGTCACGAGCAGAATTTTTTTTTCAAGAAATTTAGAGACAGCAAGATAAGGTTAAATTACTAATTCCAAGCACTGCTCTTTATTTAGTAGAATTGTATAATTAAAATTGGAATATATAATTTACTTGCAAATGATAACGTAATTATTATATTCATACCAAATATTAAAATATGATTCCAAATCAATCTTGTAAAATTTTATAAATTTCATTTATATAAAACACGTGAATTCCATCAGAATCAATATTAATAATCTAAATTTAATTTCTACAATAAATTTAGTTTTAATTAAAACTTAAATTCAAAAATTTTTTTATCTGAAAATAAATTCAATATCAATCAAGATACGTGATGAGATCCAAACATGAGGGTAATACTAAAAGTAATTTAAGTTAATACACTTAATTTGTAATTTTAGTTTTATTTTTCTTTATTTTGTGTAATTTTTATTTTTATAAGTTGTTTTTTTTTCTTAATGATTTTGAAAAGATTCTTATGCAATTTCAAAGAAATCAAAAGATCAAAATTTAATAGGAGAAAAATTGAAAAAATAATGAAAAAAAGAAAAAAATTAATAATAGAATGTACGATCATGCAAGAGAAGGATTACACAAGAATTCTTAGGATTCTTAGTTTCTAAATCATATATACACTAGAATTTTTAGAAGTTAGTAATCAAGTTTTACTACCTCAAATTTTTTGTAAGTTTTAGAGATTTTTATTAGTTCTTCTTAGAAGTATGGCAAGAGATAATCTCAAAATTGAAGACTTCAAGCTCCCCTTAATCCAAATTGTTCAAGAGTTTGCTTCTCAACTTTGTTCTCTAAATAAAGTAAAATTTGATATTAATTTCAATAAAGTAAAATCAATATAGAGAATATAGAGAAATCAAAGGTAGTGAATTGATAAAGTCTAAATTTTACATTTTAAATCATAAATTAATTACATTAATCTTAATTTGATTGTCTAAATAATAGAGTGATTTCTGTACACTTGTAGATTTGTCAAAACAATACATCAGTCCAATAGCATGCCCAAAATAAAGAATGGATAACAATGACTACTTTTCAAACGTCACCTTCCATCCTTTGAAATTTTATTTGAAAGATATGGGGACACAACTGTGTGTGTAGGGACAAAAATTATTGGAAAATGTTAAAAATCTGCAAGACAATAATACCTATCTTCCTGTGAGAATGGACTATAAATAGTCCCATCCATTGCAAATATCCAACACAAACAAAAAATAAAAACAGTTGCGAAACTCTCATTGTAGTGATCAAGGTTTCCTAAGCCTAAATTTCACCTTCTTGACTGTATTTTCATTCACTATGGCAAGTACTGTTGGTCAAGTTATAACTTGCAAAGGTATAATCAAATAAAAAGATCCCACCACCATATCTTCTTGTTTCTAAATGTTATTTATGTGTTTGTATTTGTAGCTGCTGTATCATGGGAGGCAGGGAAGCCACTGGTGATAGAAGAAGTGGAGGTGGCACCTCCACAAGCCATGGAAGTCCGTCTCAAGATTCTTTTTACATCACTTTGCCATACCGATGTCTACTTCTGGGAGGCCAAGGTAATTAAAGTACATGACGAATAAACTTTGACACTCTGGTATTTGAATCGTCTTCATTTCCAAGTATTTTATCTACCTTGCAGGGACAGAGTCCTCTGTTTCCTAGAATTTTTGGTCACGAGGCAGGAGGGTATGTAAATCTCTACCAATTTGAATCTTAAATCGGATATATTTGTTTGGCTTATCATGTGATTTTGTTAATTTTTGGTTTGTTAATTAAGGATTGTGGAGAGTGTTGGCGAGGGAGTGACAGAATTGCAAGTAGGGGATCATGTTCTCCCTATATTCACAGGGGAATGTAAGGAATGTGCACATTGCAAATCAGAAGAGAGCAATATGTGTGAGCTTCTGAGGATTAATACTGAAAGAGGTGTTATGATTGAAGATGGAAAATCAAGATTCTCCATAAAGGGCAAACCCATTTACCATTTTCTTGGAACTTCAACATTTAGCGAGTACACTGTTGTGCACTCTGGCTGTGTAGCCAAGATCAATCCTTTGGCTCCTCTTGACAAAGTCTGTGTTCTTAGTTGTGGATTTTGCACAGGTAAAGAAACTATAAGTATTTGTTAATCATAAAATTTCTCCTCTTATTTTTTTTAAAAAATTGTTAGTAAGGCTTTTATTGAGATTTCAAACTGGCAACCTTATGCTTCATTGTATCAAAAAGCATTTTTTAACGTGTGAGTGCTTTTTTTGTTTTGTTTATTTGTTGCTAATGAGTTATTTTTTAATTTTTTTAAGGCTTTGGGGCCACTGTCAATGTTGCCAAACCTCCAAAGGGTTCAACAGTGGCTATTTTCGGATTAGGAGCTGTAGGCCTTGCTGTGAGTTATCTTTCTGTGCTATATAAATTTGAGCAAATCTTTTTCACTTATAAACATGATGAGGATAATTATATTATGTTATTAGGCTGCTGAAGGGGCCAGAGTTTCTGGGGCTTCAAGGATTATTGGTGTTGATCTGAATCCACACAAATTTGAACAAGGTAAGCTATTTATTTGTTGGTGCTTAATATTTTGGCATCTTCACACATGTTATTAAATACTTGAATATCTTATTTTTGTCACAAGTTACTGATCTGCATTTGATCGAACTTGGAAAGTAGAATTTTAGTACATGATAACTAACTTTTGATATCATCTTAACGCAAAATCGGAAAAAACAAAATAAAAATGAAGATAACAGTTCTTGCTAAAATCCCTGTTTGCCTACAGCAAAGAATTTTGGTGTAACCGAGTTTGTGAACCCAAAAGACCACAAGAAGCCAGTTCAAGAGGTTTGTCAATAAGCCTTTTTAGCTTATACTTATATTCAAGACGTTCTGATTGAAACTCTGATTATAGAAACTATAAATTTAACAGGTAATAGCAGAGATGACAAATGGAGGAGTGGACAGAAGTGTTGAGTGCACAGGCAATGTTGGGGCCATGATTTCTGCATTTGAAAGTGTCCATGATGTAATGTTCTTATTATTAGTTTCTCTCAATTTTATTTTGTTTATACGTCGAAATTTTTTAAAAAGAAATGGAACCATCAGGATTCAAGTCCCTGATCTCTTACATTACGAGGCGAACACTCCACTACCTACTACCTGGCTATGCAGCGCAATGACTATTAGTTCTGTTAATTAGTGGCTAAATCATATAAAATTCCATGTATTACATACTAATATTCCAAATTAAAATTTTTATGACAGGGTTGGGGTGTAGCTGTTCTTGTAGGGGTACCTAGCAAAGATGATGTCTTCAAAACTCATCCCTTAAATTTCTTGACTGAAAGAACACTGAAGGGAACTTTCTATGGGAACTTCAAGCCTCGCACTGACATTCCCAAAGTTGTGGAGCAGTACATGAACAAGGTACAATTTCCCCCAAAACTATATATAGTTAACAAATCATACATTTAATTGTGTACTAATTAATTAATTTTATGGCATTACAGGAGCTTGAAATTGAAAAATTCATCACTCACTCTATTCCATTCTCAGAGATCAATACTGCTTTCGACTTAATGCACAAAGGTGAAGGCATTCGTTGCCTAATCCGAATGGAGGAGTAGATTAAAATAATTGTCATGATAATAAAAGCCATCTTCGATGAATGAGCCTTGGTTCAGTAGGGGATATGAGTACAAGAATAATTGGTCTTTTCTAATGGAAATACCTCTATAAGCTTGTAGATATAAGAAGCTTTGTCCAGTTTTCAGGATGCCTCTCACTGTAATTCCATGACTATACCAACTTGTGCTAGGATTGACGGTAATGCAAAATAAATACCTTACTATATAATTTTAATGTTTATTTATTTTTGTATTGAAGGTTTTCTACTATCCCGTCCTATTATGAATAATGAAGTGGTTAATTATATTTTTTTGATGAACTTAAGTTGGAGTTCTGTACAAAATAACCGGCTAGCTGCAAATTTTGTGATTCTAAAGCAAAACCTATGCATATGATGATGAAATTCACGTCAATCTATATGAATTTTTATTCTTTTTACTCTAAATAATAATAACGTCAATATATGAATTATTGAAATAAGAAAAATGGAATTTGGAAAAAATTAGATATTATTTTGATAGAAAGGCCAACAAATCACTTGTTTTAAGGAAATTTCTCTAGACCCATGGGCCTCAATTTTTCTTTGCTTCTAATAAATTACATCTCTAATCTCTGTCAAAACATTATTCATTTGCATTTTACTATGAAAACACTTGAGAATCTTGAATGGATTAGTGGAAAATTTTGCAATAATAAGAACAAATAATAATTGAATTAAATTAATGAGATTGTTGTTCATATTACTAGAATCGTCTTTAGAATAACGAGACTTCAAAGTTTGTGACCCTGATCGAAGTTTAAAATTGCATTGAAATTTTCAAAAATAAAAAGTGTCATTTTCCAATACCACAAACCAGCTTGGGCATCCTTTGAAGCCGCGGTTTTAGTCTGGGTGTTAGCTAGAAAAGTTCACATTAAAGTTGCCAATTTGCTTTATTTAATTGCAAACTGTTTTTAAATTTAAATAAACTTATTATTGGTTGTTGATTAGAAATTAAACAAAATAAACATTTAGGAGACAGCAATAGTACTAAAAACCAATAACAGTAAAACCAGGCACAGAATTCCTATGAACTAAAACCTGGGAATAGTTTTGTAAAAGTCTAATTCCCAACTTTTATTAACGATCAAACCTATATTATATGATTAAATATTGTCAACTAAAATTAAGTTCTTTTGAGTATAAATACATCCAAAATTGGCTAGACATTCCACAACACCACTAATAACAAAAACTCAAAGTTCTATTAGCTAAAGCCTTCTAAGTTTACATTTTCTGATATAAAGAAGAAAAAGAAAGATGACAAGCACTGTTGGGAAAGTCATTCGTTGCAAAGGTACAATCTAAGTTCCATAATTAAAACTTCAATTAGTTGCTCATTTTTTTTCTTCTCTCCTTTTTTTGTTTCTTGTTCTTTTATAAAGAAAATTTTTTCACACTACCCAATCACTGAATTACCGTTGAATAGTCTTTTTTTTTTCTTTTTGTAAAAAAATTTTTGTTAATTATTGAATATTTTCTATATTTTTTTTCTATTGAGGTATACTAGTGTATATTTTTAAATTCATGTATAGCTGCTGTGGCATGGGAAGCAGGGAAGCCACTAGTGATTGAAGAAGTGGAAGTGGCACCTCCGCAGGCCAATGAAGTTCGTCTGAAGATCCTCTTCACTTCTTTATGCCACACTGATGTTTATTTCTGGGAAGCCAAGGTAAACTTTATTTATATGGCTATGATATTTGGTACATTGCAAATCTCTAATGAGATTTAGAAGCTATGATTTGTTTATCTAACCTTTTGATTCCAACTTCTATTGAACTAAATTCTGTATTGATTTTCTATCCTGCAGGGACAGAACCCATTATTTCCAAGAATTTATGGTCATGAGGCAGGAGGGTGAGTAGATTTTCTATTAGTGATTCTAAAACCTTTTAAAAAATGGGAATTAAAAAAAGGGTATTCTTTAATTACATACAAGTTAATCATATATTGTTATTTTTGTTAATTAGGATTGTGGAGAGTGTTGGTGAAGGAGTGACTGATCTAAAACCAGGCGATCATGTTCTTCCTGTGTTTACTGGGGAATGCAAGGAATGTGCCCATTGTAAATCCGAAGAGAGCAACATGTGCAGCCTCCTTAGGATAAACACTGACAGGGGAGTGATGCTTAATGATGGAGAATCAAGATTCTGAATTAGGGGCAAACCTATTTACCACTTTGTTGGGACATCAATCTTTAGTGAGTACACTGTGATTCATGTTGGCTGTGTTGCAAAAATCAATCCGTTGGCTCCTCTGGACAAAGTCTGTATTCTGAGTTGCGGAATCTCCACGGGTACACAACTATTAAGACCTCATTTGAAAAACCCTTCTGTGATTCAGTCCAATTCTAATTTTGGGTTTTATTGTTTAGGTCTTGGTGCCACCCTAAATGTTGCTAAGCCTCCAAAAGGTTCAACTGTGGCCATTTTTGGATTGGGAGCTGTAGGCCTTGCTGTGAGCATCTCATCTTTAAGTTTATGCTACCATTTCTTTCTCTGAATTTTTAGTTAATTTTTTATATACCATAAATTTTTAAGAGGGACAAGCATTCGACCAGTTAATATGCTAATGCAAATTGGTCCTTCTACATGATTAGGCTGCTGAAGGAGCTAGGATTGCTGGGGCTTCAAGAATCATCGGTGTTGATGTGAATTCAAATAGATTTGAAGAAGGTAATTAGTGTCCATTACAAGTGTAATTATCAACATAATCCTGCTGAGATAATTTCTCTTGTTTACAGCGAAGAAATTTGGAGTGACCGAGTTTGTGAACCCAAACATCACAGGAAACCAGTTCAAGAGGTTTGTATACTAGAACTTTTTCTTTGTTGAAAATGATATAAATGTTTTAATAACTGATTGCATTTTAGGTGATTGCTGAAATCACTGATGGAGGAGTGGACAGAAGCGTGGAGTGTACAGGAAACATCGATGCAATGATTTCTGCATTTGAATGTGTACATGATGTATGTTTCTTGGCCATGCTTTTCATTGCAGAGTCCAAATTCTCTCATATTTCCACTTTGCTAAACAAAATTCAAAACTGCTATGACAGGGTTGGGGTGTTGCTGTTCTGGTTGGAGTGCCACACAAAGAAGCAGTTTTCAAGACCCATCCTATGAATGTTTTGAATGAAAGAACTATTAAAGGTACCTTCTTTGGAAACTACAAGCCTCGAACTGACCTTCCTTCAGTTGTGGAAAAATACATGAATAAGGTAAGCTGCCTGATACAAACAAATCTTGATAGGGACCAATGTTTTAAACTTGACAACTTACCAGCAATAAAAATTCTCCACTAAAAAAATAATTTGTTGTCTAATGTTATTTTATAGGAGCTTGAACTTGAAAAATTCATCACACATTCAGTCCCCTTCTCTGATATCAATAAGGCCTTCGAGTTGATGCTTAAAGGGGAAAGCCTTCGCTGCATCATCCGAATGGAGGAATAGATTTCTTTGAGCGACCATTATCCCTCGCATGAAACAAGAATGGAAACTGCTGTCTTAATTCTTATGATTGTTTATGTTAAATACACATACTGTCAATGTAAATATAGTACCAGTATCTTACATTACAGAGACATTTCTCAGTATTATAGAATTATGACACTGTATTTGGGTGTACTGCAGATTGTCTGCTTCTGGTGAAATGAATACATAAATAAACATACATTAGTTTCATACAATCCAACACAACATTATCTTACATCTACCCATTCAAAGAATGCATAACTATTAACCTGTTTTTAACTTTCCGATCCTACAAGACGAATTCGTCATTAATTAAAATTTATTTCTTACTGATGAAAAAGAAATAAATAAATAAATTTAATTTTTTCAAATAAGACAAACATATTACGTCTTTGTATTTTTTTGGGCCTCTTTTACTTGAATAAAACACATTCATATTCTTTTACTTGATTTTATTTTTCACAATAATTAAAACTGATCAATTACCCCTTGAGATTTATATTTTAGATTAATATACAACTTAATTAATCACGTGAGTGCACGTAATAATTTTAGTAAAGTAAAATTATAAGACCCAATTCAAATTGTTTAAATAATAAAAATAATTGCATAAAATACAAATCCATATTTCATTAAGTCTGGAAGTAACTGGCCTAATATGTGTTACGGGTTCCACATTGAACCTCTACAAAAAGTCTAAGCCCCAAATTCTCTCCGTCCGTTGCAATGAATATGTTAAATGATAAAGTAATAGTAAGTCCAGCAGCTTCAGAAACACTGAAAATAACTGTGTGATAGACCGTAATGCAATGCAATACAACGTATTTTAATCAATGCAATGCAATAAGATTCTATTTGATAGACCGTAATGTAATGCAATGTTATTATAATCAAATGTATTTCTAATATAAATGCATTTGACTATACTTAAAATGTATTTTATCGTAATACAATGCAATATTACACTAAAAATGCATATGATTACAATGTATTGTAATGTATTATTGTTGAATGCATTCTACTATAGTTCACCGTGGAATGACATTTCGAAAGTTGAATCGGATAAAAGCACAAGAAACTGTAGTTAACTGTTTAAAAAAAAATTGAAGGGCAGAGAAAGAGAGGGGAGAAATAGCCACATGAAATCCTCAGTGGAAAAACACATTCAAATTTCATTCATTTATTATCACAATCATGGTTGTGCCAGTTTTGCCAGTATGACCATGTCTAATATCTTAACGTCAAGAGTGTCATCTACTTTTACAATTCCGTCCGTGCCATCAACACCAATTAACTTACCAGTGGCACCACGATGTGCGCCACCCATGATCTTTATCTTATCTGACTTCCTCGGTGCCACTATCTCAATTTCATGCGGAAGGGCTGTAATTGTTTCACCATTGCCATTTGCCCCAAGGACTACCCTACAAGACCCATCCTGCACAATACAAGAACAGTATTATTAATTTATTCATTACATGAACAACATTCTCATTCTAGAGACATATTTCTAACTATGCTTCAAAAAACCTCAAATTCCACATAATAAATAGCAGGTGTAGATGGTGAGGTTCAGTCTGGTTTAAGACAAAATTTTATCAACTGAAACTAAACCATTTTACTATAGAAGCCAAACCAAACCTTATTATAGTGGTTAAATTATTAAGTTTAAACTTTTTCATCGAGTGTAAATTAAATTTACGATCCCAACCCAAAAAGAACTGATAAAATAACTCCTATCAAATTACACTGAACATTAATAAAAACCCTAACCCTTTCATGAATTTGCAATTTTACCCTAAGGAACAATTCTGTATTTCTAATTTTCTATGGTTGTGTTTTTGTAATTTTGTTTGGTACCTTACATATAAAGCTTGTACATTGATCTTTTCTGTTAGATAAGAGAATATTCAAACAATTCTTTGTATTTTGTTTTGGATTTACATAATTGTGCTAGTAGAACATACACCTCATGCCTTTTCCTTGGTAATATCTGAAGTCAGTTCTCAGCACCAAATATAAAAACATGCAGCACTGAAAGATACATGGTCAAAGACGGCCCAGACATGACACAATGCCCTCTTATTTTAGATATCACTAAGCTAAACTAGAAGTTATAACCTCTAGAAAACCCACATAAGAACAATTTGGGTTGTAAATCGTAAGGTAGTGAACAAGTTAAAGATATCCAAAATACAGCATATTTGGGAGTGAAACATTGCAAGAGAAACTTGTTTGTGGACCCCATAACAGTTTCCATTTCCCTCCTCTTCTACACCTCATGTCCTTCCTCCCACATTCCACCCTTACGAATATGGTATTATTTTCCAAAATTAATGAAAGTTATTAGGAAAGGAAGTTCCCATTATCTCAAAAAACTATCCCAGACCAAAATCCAATTTTGCATCTTTGTCGATATTTGTGGCATCTTAATTTTTATAGGGGCTGAAAATCATTTTTAATATTCTACACAAGGTAAAGTAACTGCAAGTTTTTAAAGAAGTCCACAGAGAACATACCGGAAGCACCTCCCTGATAACACCAACAGAAGATTCATCTGCAGCCTTGCGTACATTAACTAAAATGTCTGGCATGAACCATGGTCCTTCGTGGTCCCCTCCTGCAATTAATGAATGCCGACTTGTAAATTTGCTAAATAAAGCTCTAAATGAATGTTAGAGCAAGGATGAAGATAATAAAATCACTCTTCATAAAACACTTGAACAAGACACTGGCTTAGCAGAAAGCCAAACAAGTAATCAGAGAACAAATAAAATCCAATTTATATTGTAAAAGAATATAGTCTCCATGAAATAGAAAAGCCCACAAAATTAAAAAAATTTAAGCAATTTTAGTAACAAGAATGGATTAACTGTTCATACCCCCACACAAAAAGGGGAAAAAAAAAAAGATAACGTGAAACATGGACTAAGCCGCCAAAAGAAGTTAGAACTACACATGGACACTCAAATTTCAAAAGATAAATGGTAACAGTTTTCATCCAGCATGACATCACAAGCTTCTTTCTGCAGCAATATGGGGTAACTAGACTTCCTTCGCATGGCATACACAATTATCTAATAATATTTAAAAACATGGAAAGAATATTCTAGAAATAGTGTGAATGAAGTTAAGAGATCCATAAAGTCATTATAACTAAAATAGCAAAAATTGAGAAGCAAAAATCAAACCTATAACAGGAGACATGACATCAAGACCACCAGTTCCAGGAGTCATCGGCTGCCCTCCAGGAGTGCCAGGCAGGTAGGCTGCAGAGCTTGGAGTCATGGGCTGCCCACCAGGAGTCGACGGCAAGTATGGACTTGGAGCATTGGCTGCAAATAAATACAGTTGGTTACAGTCTGGAAAATAACCATTAATATTGAAATCCAAACTGAGAAGGTAAACTACCATAGCCAGAACTGCTATCCCTTGGTGTTCCAGCTTCACTATAATTATCACTAGGAGTGCTAGCCCAGCCTGAACCAGGAGTTGGAGCTTTGTATGCCCGAGATGAGGGGCTTCCTGGCTGGAAAAAGGGGGGAAGAACAGAAATAGACAACAGTCCAGAACAATTTGTATGGTATATAGAGCCAATGTCAAGTTCCTAACCTGATACTGTGGACTGGTTCCCCAAGAAGCAGGATTCCCATCTTCCCAATTATCCCTATAGTGATGTCATCACAAGTCCAAGACTCATTCATTAGTTTGAAAACATATAAAAAGTATTCCCCAGGTATAACCCTGGATCTGACATGATTTAAAGCTTTTTTATGTGTTCGAGATATGATGTTTACACAAAAGAATTGATAACCCTTCATAAAGAACAGGAAATTTATTTCATTTTTGTCACGTGAGGTTACAAAACAAAACAGACAGATACAGTGCACTATGTAAAATTTTAGTTTAGCAAATATACTCACTGATAGCTAACTAAAAAGAAAAACAATTTGTGAAAGGAAGATACAAAAAGGGGTCAAAATCAATACTGATAAACATGAAACATTCACTTAAACCTAATAACATCACACAGTAGTTTTCTGACATTAAAGACAACTTTATTGTAAGATAATTTTAAAATCTAATGTCAAAAACCTCCAAACTCCATTTGTTTGAAGTCATAGAAAATAACTTGAATGTGTCAACAGAAAGCAGAGACACTGGTGTTTTCTCAGAATAGATCTGCATAGTCTACAGTCTACACCTTCATGTTGTTTAACAATGAATTAACAAAGATCATGCTTATTTTTCCATCATAGCTCTTCTTCCAAGTTTGCTCTCAAAATGCTATTTTGGTTAAAATGGTCAATTTACTATCTTGTCAGGTGAAATAGATTATTTAGGTTTATCCAGGTTCTCAGCTGTCAATATTAGCCTACACAAGCTAATTTAGAAACGCATTTTATATAGATATTTCCCTCATCAGAAAGAGAATGCAGATATAAAATCAGTCAACCTTTTTACGTTGTTAACCTATTCAAATCACTACTAGTTTTTTGTTGCTAACAAGTGATACCAGTATTTTGAAATAGTTTGCAACTAAGAAACATACAGAACACCAGAAATTCAACCAGTGAATGAATTTGTGCCTCCCAGTTACTGTGACAAATCATCAAGTGAAACTCAAAGCATACTTCATTAAAGTTCAACATCAAGAGAACAACAAAAGGAAAATGAATTTATAGCAGCGAGATTCGTGGTCAAACCTAGGAGGACTCATCGGTGAATAAGGATTCCATGCTCGGTCATGCATAGGTGTCCTCATGCCATCGTGAATAGGTGTTGCTGCAAAAATAAGAGCAAGACCAAAAAAGAAGGAAAAAAATAACGTAACAATCATTTCTTTGGCAATTAATGAAAGCATCCAAGCTTCTAAACAAAACAAACAAAACTAGTATCATAAGAATGAACCTCCGGCATCTCTCATTGGAGTCATATAAGGATGCAGTGGAGTCCGAGAAGGATGCATGGGAGTTTCACTTCCCATCCCATACCGAGATGAATCACTGGTAAATAAATACCAACAAATATAATCAGAAATAATGAGTTATGAATCTAGTTCAAAAGTTTTAGATAGAATGTCAATTACCGGTAAGGTGTAGATACAACCACATTGTCAGAAATATTATTGCGATCAACTGCACATACAACAACACTTATAAGCCACGTTTAAAATGCAAAAAACAGGGAACCAACTATGTAGCATATATCAATATATACTTGCCTAAAATAACTTTCATTTGGGACTCCAACTCGACTCGAACAGATTGGCCTTTGATATCTACAACCCGCCCACGGTAACCCTTAAAAGGACCCTGGCGTATCTTTACTGTGGTACCAACCAGAGCATCATGGCCTCCTCTTCCACCCCTGTTCCTTCCTCCTCTAGCTGTGGCATTGAGTTAAAAGTTAATGGCATAATTCTTTCTTATGCAATATATCACAACACAAATATTTTTTTATAGCAGGGGGTGTGAGTGTTTAAAGTAGAGTAAACAGAACAAATAACAATAAAATTTGTTGAAAAAGGTAGGTATTGATCATCAGGAACTTACACTCAAAAGGAGAACCTCCTCTTGGAAATCTCCTTGGAGATGGGGGTACACGAGGGGGAGTCTTGAAACTGCCTAATCTTGAGTAGGAATTGCCCTGAATTAATTCATATGCGAGCAAAATGTCAGTCTGCCTAAAACTATTTTGGTTGATTTAATCACTAATTGACCTAATTAGCTTTTTACTTTGAAATTCATGATTAGGTTAATGGACATAATCATTTTTCAAGATATTTCAATCAAAAAAAAATTTAAATCAATTACTAATACATTTCCACAAACAGCATCTTTAGGTAAATGTGACTAAAAAGAAAAACAGTATAATGACATAACATAAAAACCACCCAACATAACAGAATTTTAAGTAATAAAAGATAATTAGTTTTTATATAATCACGAATACCAAAATTATCTAAAGTCCAAACCATTCAGCCATTATAAGGAAAAAATAATTAAAATGAGAGCAAGGGGGGGAGCAGGCGGGAAGAACATACAAAAGACTTACATTTCTATCACCATTGGCTCGTGAACCTCCCACAACTACACAAGAATGGGATTTAACACAGATAAATCCAGCATGTTCAAGGTGATGACGATCGTATATGAACAAGACACCTCTATATATGTGTTCCACAGGACCTTGTTTCCCCTACCAAGATAAGAAGGACAAATGGTAAACTCCAAATGTATGTGATAATAAGACAAAACTAAATGGCAATTGAGAATCTCACTTTGCAAGGACCATCAATGATTCTAACTACATCCTTCGCTGCTATAGTATTCTTGTACCGATCTTGCACATTAAATTTCTTATCAATCTTGCACTTGATCTCTCTCAATCTAACAAGAGCGACCTCAGGTCTTTCTGGGACCCCCTTAAGAATCTGAAGTTAATGGTTAATATTTGAGAAGATTTAAGAAGTGAGAGCTAAGCACACACTTGGGCACTTGAGTGACTACTCACCTGAAACGCTTCACTTTCTACACGTATAATTACGCCAAAGCTCATATTACTGCATCACGTAGAATAAGCACGCAAGACCTCAAAAAACAATAATAATAATAATAAAGACAAAACCCAATCTGCTTCACAAAATAAAAACAGATAAACAACAAATGATTCTTGAAGAAACAAAACTTACTCCAGTACCACCAGATCATGGAGCTCGTATTCTCCAATTTTGGTAACACCAGTAGTTACCTCAGAGCTCTCCACAACATCATCAGCAAAAACACGTATCTGAAGACATCCGTTATTCACATCATTTCCAAGATATAAGTTTTCCTCTCACAATGCTAATCCTTAAGAACTCGATTGCTATACATGAATTTATCACTTACATGTTCCTTTGTTGTGTCAGACAGAATGATAAGCACATGCTGCTCAACCTTAACAACCATGCCAGTTGCACCCTCCTGGGTACCAGAGACAACCTTCACATGATTACCCGGTTCAAAATACTTGCACAGTTCCTTTTCATTCACAGCAATAGTTCTCTGCCAATAAATAAATAGCAGATCAATAAATGAAAATCAAAGTAAATTCAAATGATTGTAAAACACACAAGAAACCCAAAACCATTAAAGATCTCTTCAAGTAATTCTTACCGGAAGCTCCTTCATTTCAGGTCTGATATGAACATTTTCTTCATCAACTTTCTCAACCCATCCCTTCAGGTTCTTCAAATCTCCCTTGACAATAATAACTGCATCACCCTTCACAAAGTGGCCCTTCTTTCTATTGGCAAATAAGGTTGACAGACTGGCCATGTCACCATCTCCATTCTCCCCAGGTTGTCGAAACTTCTCAAGTTCATCAAAAGATGGCTTGATGTTCTGAACACTAATTGATTTCATTGACACTGTTTTATACAAGAACCCATCTTTAAACAGCATTCCGCCAATGTTTTCAAAATAATCACCACTCATAGGATCTCTTCTTCGCTCTACACGAATATGTAGTTCCCTGAAAACAAAGCATTATTAGAACCAAAAAAAAATGTTCACTAAATCAACAAAAGTTCTGATAGAATTTTAGTGCAATGAGAAAATGTGAAGTAAGTATTACCTAGCTTCATCTACATTCATAAAACGCGGAGGGGGGACAAATGCCTTCTTTTTTACAACCTCTCTTCCCTCCTATAAAAATTCAAACAAAAAAACCTAAAATATCTTATAATTCTAAAAGAAAATTGGAAAAACCATATTATATTTCTGAAGCAAAATAACAATGATAACGATAAATGGGAGGCACAATACCGAATACACATGACATTTTTGTCATTTGTCCGATGACAAAAAAAGATAACTTCATCGTGAAAACTCATAAATGAAATGTAAGCATATATAAGATCAACAAAAAAATTTCTACAGCCAGCAAGAGCAACTCTAGCTTGAATATATAGCAAGAATCTATATACCAGTTTATTTGCAAGAGCCTGCAAGTCAATCCTTGGAATCAACTTCACTGTAACTCTCTGCCGCACATTATCTACATCTACTACCTTGAAAAAAGAAAAAGATTAAAAAAAAAAAAGAGAGAGAGATCAAGAAACATTAGCTCAGAAAATTTATTAAATAATACAATGGGTAAGACAAAGGTTATATATATAAAACATACTTTGGCAAGGTCCCCTTTGTAAGTCCCAATCTTCATTCTGACCCAGGTATCCCTTGAAAGATCTATTGCTTTACTTTCAACTGAAAGAACATCAGTCATTTCTTTGATTGGGACAAGCATTATTTTCTGGGCATATATATTTCGCAGACCTTTACAAGCCTGAAGCAGCAGAAAATAATTAAGTCAATTATTAAAGCAATTAAAGCTATATGCTATTTGCATGCACCTAAAGTTGAACTCTTTAAAGCAGTACTTAGATTGACATTAATGACATACCTCCCTCACATGGGCTTCCTTGTCGGCTTCTATATAAATATAGTTTTTAAGATGATCAAGAGCAATAGCAGACCTAATTTGCAACTCGGATCCTTTATCAATATACTTCTGCATTAGGCAAACTGCTGTTTCTCGTTCTCGACCAATCTGACATACATTTGAGCATAGGTTAACAAATATCAAAAACAAAGAAAATTATAATGGGTAAAAATGTGCACAAGAAAATCATAGAAAAAATGTTGATCATACCGCACATTTCACCATCCATAACTTTGGATCCCGAACAGATGGAAGAAGAGCTTGTTGCTCGACATCAGTAGTCTCTTCATCATATTCAGTGTGACTTGACCTTGAGTACCTTGCCTGAATGCTTCTCTCAAGAGCTTCAACATCTTCTTGGTCCTCCTCCCGAGGGAGCAATGGCCTACGATGCATCCTTCTACCATCACCGTCCTCAGGTAGTTCAGCTCCATTATCTACTATAAAATCTGCAACCACATATACCAGCCTTCACCATAACAAGCCAAAAATTTAAACTTTAGTCTCAGGTCCCCCAACCCAAAAAAAAAAAGATATCATCCATTTTTCCATTCTGAATACCTCAATATATGTCCACTACAATATGTTATCATGTAGGATTTGTTCGTCATACAAAAATTGCTTCTAAAAAGATAGTTGAATGAAGAAAATGGAACAATCATTAGAAACATGTGAGTATATGCACTGTTTATTCTGGGTATGAACTCAGTAATCATATTTCTCCCTAGGAAAGGAAATACATAGTGACATAAGGAAACGAGGGACACCAGTAGTATCAAAGTCAGTCTAATTCTCAGATGAAACCCAACCACCATCGAAACATTACCAAAAGAAACCTAACAAAGAACAAAGTGCATCCAAACTAATGCCTGAACAGCTATGCAAAAGCAAAAGGTATCACATATCACGCATAAGTCCATCACACAGATCACTATTTGATAAAGTATAAATGCAAAAACAATACCAACTAAAATAATCTCCCACTTCAAACAACACACCATCCACAGGATTAATGACCAACCAACATATAACTCAGGATGAAGAAGCTCAGGAAGACGGAGGTTACGAGAAAAGATTACGGTAAAATGTTGCAAATACTGATGTAAGGCAGATCAGAAAAACAATTATGACACAAGTAGAAGAACCACTAGAAAAAGTATCACCACTTAAGAAATAGAGATATGCAATTTAAAAAAGAAAATGACAAGAAGACAGTACAAGCAGGTAGAAGAGACGATAGATGAAAAGAATAGAGAATGGCAGGATACTGATCAAAGAAGTAAAAAGGCTTCTTCATTAAAATGAGATCCACAAAACTTGGTCTCACTATCTTCAACAAGGTAATGTCTTTATTAACCAAGAAATGCTAAATGCATGAATACTTGTAAAATTTAACGCATAAACACTCAATAATTCCTGGATTTGTGGGCACCAGTTTTCATGCCAAAAAGTATGTTTGACCATCATAAGAACCACCAGCTAGTTTTAAATCCCCAGTAGGTATTTCCTTCACCAACCAAGACTAGTTTTCAGTCCTCAAGTAATGTTTCTATGTGCTTGGCATTGAGATTATAAAAGACTACAATGATTTCCACAATAAAATCTTAAGGCGCTAAATTTTAGAGCATTTCTTCGATTTGTAGAGACACAAAGAAGGACCTTCACCACATGTTCAAAATCTAACTGAAACTAAATGACAAAAAGTTGAAGACCAACCTATCTTGATACGAACAAAAATACTATGAGATGACCTACACTGTATAAATAGGTTATGTGGTGAGCATATCATGTGATCTCAAAAGAGACAGGAGAAAGTAAACTGGTTGCGCCTATCAATTTGAATCTCATTAAATACAAGAGAACTATAAAAAGAATCGCAATTAGAACTAACTACCTAATTGATATATTCACCAAATTCAAAACATGAACCAGCCCAACAAACAAACTTTCTTAACGTGAATAGTTAAGTGTACAAAAACCATTAAATTTAATCTCTAAACAGACTAACTTAGCTGAATCTAATCACGCCCAAATTCACAAGCCAACTGCAGTATGTACAGACTCCAAATCCACAAAGTCCCAAGGAAACTCAATTTCATCCAAAAACCATAAAACCACTAAAAAGCCAATTAATGAAGGACTAGTGTTCATTGCATAACCCTAATTTCACCAAACTGAAGTAAATTTATCACATCCTATCCAATAATCAAACCGACAAAAACAACGTACCGTCCTCAGCATCCTCATCATCATCCTCTTCCTCATCGCTATCGACCTCAGCCTCAAGCTCGAAGAAATGAGTCCCCGACCTCTTTTTTGTTTTCTGCCTCCTGCCACCTCCACCACCATACTCATCGTCCTCATCATATTCTTCCTCATCATCATCGTCCTCCTCAGCAACATCATCTATAAAATCTGATCGCTGCCTCTTCCTGCTCGACCCTCCTCTAACTTCTTCCTCCTCCTCTTCATCTTCATCGTCCATCAACTGCTGGTCTTGATCATCGTAATCCTCATCTTCTGCATAGAGCTCCTCGTCGTCTTCGTCTCTATGACGAGGCATAGCTTCGTTTCTTCAATCAAATTTTCGCTGTGCGACGTTTGTTTGGTTGTGGTTTTGTAGATTGTGTGAATTATGGTCTGGTCTGATTTGGGGGTTTTATGTGTGAAAAATCGTTTTTATACCCTAGATACACCAGATAAAACGGTGAAGAAGAGTAGTTTTGGGATCTGAATTGGGGTTAAAGTTAAACGGTTAATTTGCATTTTTACCATCCTGTACGTGGTGCTGTCTCAAGCCGACAAATTTTAACCAAGGTTAAAAAAAAAATTATTTAAAACGCTGTCGTTCCTTTTAGTTGCTTCACACCAAATACACATACCGGCAGATTAGATCGTCGCTAAATGTGAAGGCTACTTTAATTTATAACAATAATATCACTAATTTGTTTCTATTAAGTAATCTAAATTCTTCTTTGTTGAGGCCACAGATTTGTTTCGAAAGCGTTTTTCTCATCTTTTCTTTTATTCTTTTCCATTCTTTTTGGGTTCTATTTTAGATTCTTTTGGTGTATTCAAAGTGGAATATTTTGCTATTGCATGTCCTTTTCCTTTGGCTGTCAAGAAAGTGAAGTGAATCAAAAATTAAATTTAATGGAATTGCCTAGACAGCCCAACAAGTCAACAGATTTCTATTATATTTTCCAAACAGTGCAATTACTTGTGTCCCAAAATTATATATGTAGTATGAATTACCCTTTTTATATTTTGGCGACAATTGTAAATTAAATTATGCACACTTGGAGAATGCACCTCTATATTTGGTGTTATTATTCTGACAGATTCTAACCCATGAACTTCTTCTGTTCATTGTTCTTGGAATTGATAAGTAACTGCTGCACAAGAGAATGCTTCTCATGCTGAAGCTCATGAAACGCCCAGGAAGTTCAAGAAAAGATGCAAATTAGGAGGAAAGAAACTCTACCATACCCCAATAATTGAAGATTCAATTTTTTTTTTTTTTTATTTTAACCATAGATATCTCCATTCCCGTTTTACAGTTGGTAAAATTAAATCATATTTCGGGATTTGAAAATTCAAATTAAAAAAAATGAGAATTTGTGATTTGTTGGTGTACATATTGTTAAATATTGGTTTGCAGTTGCTCTACTTCACTTTTTATTGATGGTTTTTGGATAGCGTAAATCCCATTTGATATTGGGAAATTAACTGACAGATTATGGTTTAGGAACAATTTTTCTAAATTAGGGGATATTTTATTCTTGGTTAAACCCAGACAAATAGATGTTCAATTTGTCATTAGTGTTATATTTCATACTATACATATAATACATCCACACTTTCAAGTTTGTTTTTGTGTTAGTATATTTCAATTTTGTAGCCGATGAGATGAAAAAGCAATATGAAAAGACAGGTTCAATATCTCGGTAACATTGCTGGTCTACTACTATCAATTAAACCTTCGATGTTGGAAGTATTTGATATGTTTGATGCATCAGGAGCTTAGTTTGAGTTTTTCTTGATAGTTGTAATAATTTTTTCATTTTTTTTTGGTCGAGTAACAGAAAATTTTATCTTGTAACAGAAGAAAAGTTTTATGCTTATCCCTTTATAGAATCCTTATTCGGATCTTGCGATTCGAACTTGAATTGGGTGCAATTCTTGTCACTTCGCATCATTTTTTATCAATGTAGAAAATTCATCTTTGTTCTGTGTTTTTTTTTATTATTAAAAAGAATGTTAAATATAAAAATTACATCATAATCATCTTAATACCATAAATGTTATGAATAAAATAACTATTAATTCCTTGAAAAATAAATATAAACATCAATATCCGAAAAACTTTCGAAATGAACCAAGCAATCAGCATAAATATTTAGTTTTCTTATAAATATAATATATGTCCGCCTCTCAATCCCTATTTAAGAAATCTCTAATACTTTAAATATGACTAGAAAATTCATTAACCATGTAATCTTTATTGGAAATAAGCCTTACCATGCTCAAACTATTAGCTTCCACCACCACCTGCTTGAACCCTATATCCATTGACATAGATAAATCCATATAAATTACCCACAGCTCAGCAATAGATATAGAGCAGGTATCTAAGTTAATAACATACCCACCTAAAAATTCACCTGTATTAGAGCGAAGAAGCCCCCAACAGAAGCCAATCTCGTGTTCCTAATGACAGGTTCATAAGAGTTAAGCTTGTACCAATTTATTTGAGGCGCATTCCACCCAATCATACGAGTAACCAGCATTTTACACACCTTGGTATGCTCTCCTAAAGAGTTATCAGAAGCGACAACCTCTTTGACAATGGATAGCACAATGATGAATTGGATCATCCTTTGTGAAGAAATTATCATCAAACAACTTGGCATTCCTCCGCAGCTAAATTTTCAAACAAGTAATACCAATGTGCCAAGGCACTCCTTCAAAATGATCATCCATATTAAATTACTTACAAAAAAATTCTGAGTGAGTTGGAAAGTCAAACTATCTGAGTTGTAGAAAATTATCGATGCTTTTCATTACATCTTTTCAACTTGGTGGATAATCTTAAATATTTTTTTCTTTCCTATTAATTGATTGAAATTTGAGTTTTTTAGATTATAAAAAAAAAATTCATTAATTAATAATTTTTATAAACTAATAAATACATTGAATGTAATCTTATAATGTCTCAATTTATATTTTATTTTTTATTATACAAAATTTAATTTCAAGTTTAAATTGATTATGGAATTTATCAACTTCTATTCCATCTATATATATATATATATATATATATATATAAGTGATTACATTTACTAATGTAAATAGTTATAATTGATCATTTTGAATTTCTTTAAGACATTTTTATTCAAATTTAAACTTTCTAATAAGTCAATTAAATAAATTTATATTTATATTTTTTTTCATAATGATGGAATTCAAGTCAATAAAAAAAAATTAACCTTTTTACCAATCGGTCAAATTTCAACTTATAATAATTCTGTAAAATAAATTTATGAAATGTGAAAATTTATAATAATTAAATTCTAATGAATGAGATATTGAATTTTAACTCAATAATTGAAATATTAGAAAAACGATATTTAGCAAAAAAAGAAATAAAGTTTATTAATATTTTTGGTCATCATGCACACACTAAAAACTCATGATGTAACAATTATTTATCTTGTTCAAAATTGTTCCATCATATATTGCTTGGATTTGTCTAAATCACATACGCAAATATCACACATCAAATGAAAAAGTCTAATCTCATGGTAATTTTTCATTAGTGGTCTATGTGGCGGATTAATTCTGAATCATCAAAATTATATTTTACAGCTTATAGACAAATAAATAAATTTAGATTTCTATGAAAATTTTATAAAAGCAATAGTTAAATAATTGTATAATTGAAAATTAATTAATAGGGTGTTGGTCATAATCATTGAGTCAATATTAATGATCGAATGTCCATAATCATAAGATTTTAGTAGTTAATACCATAATAATCCCTCCCCCTCACTCAACTCTCTTCGAGGGAAAAAGAAAATTGCACATAAATAAACAGTACGTCGAAAATAAAGGTACGACGCCGTTTTGGAAACTCAGATTCCATTTGCATGAAGAGAAAGTTCTATTGACTCTGTGTGCAGCCTTAATTTGCCAGCTGCAACTGTACCACATTCTAAAGACGGCACGTCTATTCTGGTGTAGAGGAATATAGAAGGAAGAGCTTTTCCATTGTGCAGTCTGAGCACGTTAGCCTCTTTACCCAAAAAAATAAAAATTATTTTTAAATATATATATATCAAAATATAATTCATTGATAATTATATATTAATCTGAATAATAATTTTAAAATTCATTTATTATTTTGAAAGGTCAAAAAAAATAAAAAGCTTAGTGTCTGACTAATTTATTATTATTTTTTAATAATAAGATGATATTATTAATTATTTTTTTATATTAAATTTATCTTTTTTGTCCTATTAAAGACACGTCACACTTAACATGATTAAAAGATTAATGAAAGAGAAAAATACATTTTTATTATATAATCAGGAATTAAACTTTAATCAATAAAATAAAAATTAAATTCACTTTTCAACAAAGCTAATATGGATTTAATTTATTATTATATTTATATAAGGCTAAATTTGGCTACCATTTATTATTGAATAATATAAATAAAACTTTGTATTATAATTTTTATATATTTTCATTTTATAATTATTTTTTTAAAATATTATAAAATCTAAATGCGTTGATTAGTTTCTAATAATCAACAGCTGCAAAAATTTACATAGAAGAGAGTGATCCAAATAGAAGAGGACAAGGAAAATTAAGGTGGCTACAAGAACTAGAAACAAAAAGGCTTGCATTTTTCGACACATTTAAAAAATTATCAGATAGTTAGCTCTATGCCTTTACTCATCTATTTAAGCAGAGTTCATCAACTCCCCACACTAGCTCTATGCTCTGTGCTCGTGACCTTTTCAAAAAATGCTCTGTTTTCACAATTTAAAAGCTCTGTTTTTTGCTCTTGTTCTTATTCATACTTGCTCTAATGTTTCAAAAGGGCAACAACTACGAAATGGGTTTTACTCCGAAACATGCCCTTTCGCTGAATCTATTGTCCGCAATGCTGTTCAAGTTGCTATTTCTATTGATCGCCAAGTCGCTGCAAGATTGCTAAGGCTCTTTTTCCATGACTGTTTTGTTCAGGTTCCTCAGGCTCTCTTTGTTTGTTAGTTTTCTTGGGAATATCAAAATATTTAAAAAGCCAAAAGGGCCAATGAATTTCTCGTTGGTTACTTTAGCCAAATTAATAATAAGCTACTATTTGCTCACTTAATTAATCTGATGATATTTTCATAATTTCTTTTTGATTTAAGGGATGTGATGGGTCAATTTTGCTGGAGAATGGCGAGAGAAATGCAAAAGGGAACCTGGGTGTTGGAGGTTTTGAATTGATACAAAATGCCAAGATACAGTTGGAAAGATCATGTCCAGGAGTTGTTTCTTGTGCAGACATTGTGGCTTTAGCTGCACGTGATGCTGTTGCTTTGGTACTTGAATTTTTATATTACAATAGAAAAACAAAGTATTTGTTGTTATTGGTTAAATTCATGCATCTGTCTAATAATGGTGTGATTGATGTTTGTGAAGACTAATGGCCCATTTTATGAGGTTCCAACTGGGAGAAGAGATGGTCGAATTTCAAATGATTCACTTGCTGCAAATTTACCTGATGTTGATGACTCAATTGAGCTTCTCAAGTTTAAGTTCAAAGAAAAGGGCCTTTCAGAAAAAGACCTTGTCCTTCTTAGCGCTGGTATGCACCATTCTCATTACTCATTTTTAATTTTGAATCAATTATTCATTTCCAATGAGATTTAAATTAATTAGGCTGTAACGAGATTTGACACCCTTTCATAGATCGGTGCAGATATGTGTTCCATCTGTAGTTTTTTTTTTTTTTTAATCACAGGTATTTTTATTTTATAGTCTATAGAATTAAATCATGTTTTTGAATTTGTGGTTACTTCTTTCAACATGTGCATTTTGCATTGATAGATCTTAAAATCTCACTAAAATATAAATATGTTTTACTACTTGAAACACACTTCATTAATTGTTGAGCTTTACATGCACACTGCAAGATCATATTTAATGGCTCTAAATTATTTTGGATGTAAATTTTTTTTTTCACATAATGTGTGTATAATAAATTAATAAGTTAATGATAGCACTGTAGCTCCTTGCACTACCTTGGTTTTTCGTTCCACTGTAAATGAGCTTGATAAAAATTTTCAGGTGGGCACACAATTGGGACAGCCGCATGCTTCTTCATGCCAAAAAGACTCTACAATTATTCTGGTCATGGTGACTCTGACCCTGCAATCAATTCTCAGTTTCTGCCACAACTTAAAGCTCAATGCCCTTTCAATGGAGATGTTAACGTTCGATTACCTCTCGACTGGTCCTCTGAATCGGTTTTTGATGATCATATTTTCCTTAACATTAGGAATGGCCTTGCTGTGATAGCATCTGATGCTAGGCTTTATGATGATAACATCACCAAGCAGATACTTGACTTCTACGTTGACTTCACTATATCTGGAAATAAATCGCCTTTTAAATCTGATTTTGCCAAAGCAATGGTGAAATTGGGGAATATTGATGTTAAAACGGGTTTTGAGGGAGAAATTAGACGAGTTTGCAATGTTATTAATTAGTGGTTTATTTTGTAATTATTAATATTATATATTTACATTCGACTAGTGTATAAAGTTAATATAGACGAAACATATTTAAATTTTATATGTAATATTATGTGTACCCTTTAATAAATAAAATAATTAATTGTATTTGCATTTAATATTATAAAAAAAATTTAGAAATTTTAATGGTTTAAATTATAACACCCAAAAGATAATATTTGATCCATGCATTGTAGGATGTTAAGGTTGAAATCACAGTAGTTCTTTTGTTTTGATAAATGTAAAAACAATAAATATTTATAATTTTAATATTTTGTATTTATAATATATTTTGAACTTTTTTTTAATTATTATCACTTATTCATATATAAAAATACTTTGAAAATGGAGAGGGATCCCAAAATTTAGAAAGAGAATTCCTTGGAAAAGCCCTGTATAAGTTGATAAGAAGTTGAAGAAATAGTATGTTCACTTGGATAAATTGCATCAAATTTACTTAATATAAAGCATTTTCAAACTCAATTTGATTAAAAAAAAATAAAGATTTAAAACTATTTATTTTTCTACAAATTTGTTAGGCTTAATAAGAAAATTGGGATATTTCAACTTAATTTGATTTGACTATTATTAAAATCTCAATTTTAAATTTTAATTAATTTTAAATTAAAATTTAAAAGAACAATAATTCAAATTTGAATTGATATTTTAATTAATATTTTTTTTTACGTACTTGACATGAAACGATATCATAAATTCATATCATCTTATTCAAATATTTCAAAAAAATGTATGAGAAAGAGAATTGTCAAGTTCTTAATTTGTGTGTGTGTGTATATATATATTCTAAAACTAATAGAGAAATTTCACCATATATATTTTGTCATCTCATCATCAATACTATAATTTGATTTGAATTGATTTTAAATTAGTTAATCCCAATTTTATAAATTAATTAATAAGAAGATCAATCAATTAGCAATGAGTAATTTGTTATTAAATATAGTATAATACCATGTTATTAAATATAATAATTATTATATACACATGAACTTTATAATTATTTGATATATTTATATTTTAATAACTATATATCATAATATTAAGTTAAATTTTAAATTGATAAATTAAAAAAATTAATAAATTTATTATTATTTACTTCATAAATAATATAGTTGGCTTAATAATATATTAAACTATTTTTCTCTTATATTAACATAAATTTCTATAGTTCTTATTAATTATTAATATGATAATCTAAATAAACAAGTAAATTTAAAAAATATAATAATAATTTAATATAATTTTACGGGTGACACAGCTAGTAGAGCGACTAATTAATTATTATCTCAAATTGATAAACTAAGGCTATATTTAATGTACTAATTATGCAGGAAAAAAAAAATTAAATAAGAGAAATAAAGAGAAAAAAAATTAATTTTCTTTACGATCAATTTGAAGCTATAAATAAAATTGGAATTGAGATTTTTAATTTTAATTTTAATTATTTATAATTAGAATTGTATTAAAATTTTAACTTTAATATTTATTTTATATAAAAAATTAAAATTAAATAAAAATTGATGGCAATAAAAGTGATAATAGTGGTGGGAGTGGAAGTGAATTGTCATCTCTAGTGATGGTTATGGTACTAGGACGATAGTAAATCACAGGACGATAGTAAATCACAGGTAGTGGACCATTATCGACTGTGATGGTGATAGAAATAGCCTGCATTGAACTATTGTCATTGACAGTGGTAAAGGTAGCGGACCGCCAACGATAATGGTCACAGTGACTGTAAGGATATAGATGATGGTGATGTTGATAGTGATAATGGTAAGGATATAGATGATGGTGATGTTGATAGTGATAATGATGGTTATAAAATTATAAGTTTTATGGGTTAAAAATATAATTATGAAATTATTTTTTTAATAATATTATAATTTTATGAAATTGTGAGTATAATTTTAATTCTAATTATAGATGTGTTGTCAAATTATGACCCTTTAATTTCAATTTTAATTTTAAGTTATTCAAACGGACCTTATGTTATTTGGATCTCTTATTTATGAATAAAGAAAATAAAAATAAATTTATTATTTTAATATTATATAAAAAAAATTGAAGAATAAAAGAGAGGGTATTTTTGTATCTTTTATTTCTCAAATTTTTTTAATTTTTAATTTCCCTCAATTTTTCTCTAAAATTAAAAAAAAAATCTTAAAACTTAAATAAAAAAATATAATTTCCTCTATTTTTTTTATTTTTTATTTCATTTCTCTTCCTTTTTAACTAACTAAAAAAAAATTATAACCATTTCATTTAATTTCTTTTCTTCTCTCTGTTCCCATCAAAACAAACATTGACTAATTGAGTTTAAGCTTAACTCAATTAGGATAAAGTGACGCTGTTTCACACTTACATTTACATGCTTTTATTTTTCCTTCTATCTTGCGAGTGGCCTGGCCACCACCAAGTAGTACAGTGCAGTTGAGAAACCAAATCATCCTCATGGGAAGCTTAAACAACAGAGCTAGAATCTTCACAGCTCACCACCAAGCACCACCTTGCACCCCAACTCACCAGATAGGCGCTCTCCTCCTAATCGCCGCCACCTTCTTCCTCACTCGCCTCTCCGACCTTTCTACCTGCACTTCCTCCTCCTTTAATCACGACCTTACATCACAATCGCAGAGCCTTGTCCACGTAACCGACGGTGGATCTCTCTCTTGGCCTCAGAGAGGCTACGGTACTCATATCTCTCTGAAGATCTACGTTTACGAAGAGAACGAGATTGGCGGATTGAATAAGCTCCTTCGTGGTAGAGACGGAAAAATCTCCGCCGATGCTTGCGTTAAGGGCCAGTGGGGCACTCAGGTGGTGATTACATTTTCAGAAATTAATCGTTAATTAATACCTAAAATTAGAATTAGGTGTTTTAAAGTATTTGTTAATGGTAGATTATAATATAATAATTATAGGTTAAGATACACAGGCTGCTTCTAAAATCAAATTTTAGAACGAGAAAGAAAGAAGAAGCTGATTTGTTCTTTGTGCCGGCTTATGTTAAATGTGTTCGAATGACGGGAGGTCTTAATGATAAAGAGATTAACCTGACTTACGTCAAGGTAAAGATCTTCTGCCATTCATTTCTTTTTTCAAATTGTCATTATTATTAGTTCTTTAGTTAATTAAGCTCTGATTGGGGTTTTAAACTCGCAATCTCATGTCTCAGATCACTTAAGACGTCTTTAATATCACTAAACTAGAGCTTATTGTTCAATTTTTTTTTATTTAATTGCTGATTTTTTTAAATGTTTTGTTATTTTTAGGTCTCAAGTCAAATGCCCTATTTTAGGCGATCCGGTGGGCGTGACCACGTTTTTGTATTCCCCAGGTGTGTAATTCTTCGGTGTTTGGTGTTTAATATGTGTTTCAGCAGAATGGTTGCTTTGGGATTGTTCTTTTTTGAGTGATCTTTATAGTATTGGTTGAATAAACAATAGATAGAATGGAGAACTTGAAATGCAAATGCTTTTCTTCAGAAACATTAAATATAAATTTTAAACTTTCTCCTTTGTGTATTTTGATACAGGTAACTTGGCTAAGATTCAATGTAGTGTCATGATAGACTCATTATTCATGATTTTATTTGAAGTTTGTCTTGTCTCTGATCCATATGTACATGTTTTCGCTAAATTGCAGTGGTGCAGGAGCTCACTTATTTAAATCTTGGGCTATATACATAAATCGTTCCATAATTCTAACTCCCGAGGTATCATTCATACTTTTGAACATGCTCAATTTACTGTAAGCTTTTTCATTTTCCATGGTTTTAGGGTCAGGTGTGGGGGGAAGTGGGGGAGAGGAGGGCTGGGAAATTTGCATTTGGTGTTGCCCTTGGCTATCAAATAAGCTTCTAATGGCAATCTTGTTATGAATTTAATTTGGAGACTTAGGTCACTTTTAAAGTAGTGCAAAAGCATGTAAATTCTTAGGTATGGTGGAAAACACACAATATTTGTTTTGTACTAATTCAGAAAATGTGCTCTATAGTCTTTGGACTTTTTGCATATGTATGAATTTGCTGTGACTTTTCTTGTATGCTTCTACTTAATTTACTTTCAAATGGAAAAACCATCTGTAATATCCTATTTATATTTCTGTTATCTCAATTACAGGCTGTGAATTTGTCGTCTTTATGTTGCATTAGTGTTTCTTAAAAGCATATTGGTTAATCTTGCTGCTAGTTATTGTGAATGCGTTGGTTGAGTTTCTTTTCGTGGCTGTGCATACATTTGCTCACCTTCTACTCAATTCCAAGCAAATTGTTTGACTTCATGAATGCTATTTGTTTGTTAGTGTAGGGGGATCGGACTGATAAGAGAGATACAAGTGCTTTCAATACATGGAAGGATATCATCATACCTGGAAATATTGAGGATGGAATGACCAAAAGAGGAGTCACCATGGTTCAACCTTTGCCATTATCAAAGAGGAAGTACTTGGCAAATTGTTTAGGCCGTGCACAAGGAAAAATTGGCCGTCTTAAGTTAATAGAACTCGCAAAACAATATCCAGATAAGGTATGTCCTCTTACGTGAATGAACTCTTGCTTGTTAGAATGAGGTTATCTCCATGTGCAGAAATATTAGTTGATTTAGTTGAGTTATCAATACACTTTCTTATGAATAAGTATCTGTTTCCATCCTTTATTGCCCCCTTTGGAAAAGGACTATGGTGCACAAACATTTAAAAGTTTAAATGCACCTGAGTGTTTAAAGTAATTTTAGTTTTATGTAATGAATGGTGATGCTTTCCTTGGTTTGAAGTTTTCTAGAAGAACTTATATCTCATTTCTTCAATGCATTCTTTTATTTTGCATGCATTGGCAGTGACATTAGCCTATGATTGAACTGGCAAGTCCAATATGTGCTCATGTGTTCCTCAGGCAACATTGCTGCTGGATGTTCATGTGTTGTTAGGCTGAATGCAATTATCGTCATTTAGATGCAATCTTGTAGTTTTATAATGATGATTATCGTTAATACTCATGCTTGTTTATTAAGTGATACAGCATGTGTACCCTGACATTATGAATAGTTTATTTATTATTAATACTCCTGCTTTGTTAATAAGTAGCATCCTTTGTAGCATACTTGGTTAACAAGTAGCATATGCACCATGACATTGTGAACAGCTGGAATCTCCAGAATTGAAGTTTAGTGGCCCTGACAAACTTGGAAGGATTGAATATTTTCAACACTTGAGGAATTCCAAATTCTGCCTTGCTCCACGTGGAGAGTCTTCCTGGACACTTCGCTTTTATGAGTCTTTTTTTGTGGTCTCTCTCTCTCTCTCTCTCTCTCACATGCACACGCATTTGCACATTGGCCAGTTGAAGTGATGCTATATTTTTGTTAAACAGGAGTGTGTTCCAGTTATATTATCGGATCAAGCAGAGTTTCCTTTCCAAAATGTGATTGATTACACCCATTTTTCAATCAAATGGC
The DNA here is from genome assembly GCA_948193065.1 of Aleurites moluccanus. Lineage (NCBI taxonomy): Eukaryota > Viridiplantae > Streptophyta > Magnoliopsida > Malpighiales > Euphorbiaceae > Aleurites > Aleurites moluccanus. Next base: position 13,915 of record CANXYC010225875.1, on the reverse strand, counting down.
CATCTACTCGAATAGGTCCTCAACTTTTGGACTATCTAGGATCAATACCAGGTCAAACTCTACAAACTTGTTATGTCAATAGCATAACTGCATCAGAGTCATGCAATTGAACTTTGGGTTTGTGTTTCAGATGAAGATATAGAAAGGATGATAGCAAGTGGGAAACAAATTAGGTGTTTATGGATATATGCCCCTGAGTCTGAGCTTTGTTCTGCAATGCAAGGAATATTGTGGGAACTTCAGAGAAAAGTAAGGCAATTCCACCTATCAGCCGAGACATTCTGGTTGCACAATCAAACTATTGTGAACCATAACTTGGTTGAATTCTCTGGTTGGAAGCCCCCCATGGCTTTACCATAATTGTCCTTGGAATTACTTATGCTTACAGCTTACCTGTACATTCGAGTACTTCTCCAATTCTTTTATTTTCCTTGTAAACTTTCTATATGTTCGCCCAGTGCCACTGATTTATAGGTTTTGACCATTTTTTATAGGCATCTCAGACAGTGTACTCCAAAGAAAAATTTATAATGATTAATACCTGCAATTGTATACTTTTTGTCGATTTTAAACGCATTTGGTTCACAACTCTTTCATCTGTTGTTTGTCAGATTTGGTATTTGGTTATGCTTTCTAGGCATGCTTGGAAACCCAATAGGCTATACCTGCAGATAAGGATTTTGATAGTGAAACAAGTTTTCGACAGAATGCTCTGGTTGCGAAGGATCAAGATTCTGACCAGAAGGTTTTATGTTTGATCTTTGCTTAGATTGAGATAATTAAAAAGAAATAATCATTGATCAAATAAATTCTATAGTCTATCATTTGGTATATATATGTCTTCATCTCAAAGTAGCGCGTTTGCAACTTGTTTAGGGTTCTTGAAATATTCTCGTTTCAGAATTCTCAAAATGATAATGGAGGTGATTTTCCATGTATTTCCAAACATGTAATTTCTATCATTTTGAAAAATTCATTTAAAATAATTTAATTCGATTAAATTTTTATATAAAAATTATGCTCTTTTTGTCTTAAAAATTATGCTCTTTTTGTCTTAAAATATATATCCTAATTTTCTATTTGATATGTTTCAATTTAATTATTTATTTTTTAATTTAAATTATATTTTATTTTAATATTTTAATATCATCTTTATATATTTGATCTTATATAATTATTATAAATTTAAAAAATAAAAATATTTATTATCTTTTAAAAAATATAAAGATTATTTTTAATTAGAAAAAATATATTAAAATAATAAAAAAAATATTATATTTAATTATAAAAGAATAAATATTAAAATAATCAAAATAAATTTTTTTAATATTTATATATTTTATATTTTATTTATCTTAAATTATTTTTTTAATTAAATTCCACATACTATCTCACTTTAAATAAAAAAAATTGATACAATAAAATTTACTTAAATTATAAAATTTGAGATTTCATCACATTCAAAAACTCTACAAATTCGTCTTCAACGAAGTTGGCTTTGAGACTTTACCAGTGTTTTTATAATTTTTATAATTATTTATTTTATTTAATATTTTATTTTTTATTTTATATATTTTTTTTATATGTGATGTTATTAATTATTAATGAAAATTTTTTAATTTTTAAAATATTAAAAAAAAATATAATATATATAAAAATATATGAAATAAAAATAAGATATAAAATGAGAAAAAAATTCGCATTAGTGTTTTTAATAATTTAAAAGGGAGCGTATAAACATGCCACATGCAAGGTCGCATTTGCAGATTTTTGTAAAAAAGAATCCAAACTGTGCATTTCTATTGGACCACGTCCACAAAATACCACACTGAATCAGTGAGAGAACTGCCTTAATTTCTACACAGTTCTTTCAGCCCCTAATTGTATCTTGCTTGATTCACTCTTTGCTTTCTCAGAACCCAAAAAAAAAAAAAGCATCTCAGCTTTTTCTGATTTGTGAATATTTATTATGCTCTTTGATCCGCTGAAGAGAGCTCACAAATTGATGTTCTCGTTTCTCAAGAATTAGTTTTAAGTTCTAGAGCAGATGGGAACTACCTTATTCGCTAGTTGTAGCTTTCCTTGGAGATGTAATCAGCAACAAATTGTACCTTCCAGCCAATTGCTTGTTCATTCTTCACAAGAAAGTGGAATATCAAGAATCAAAGCGACTGCCGAGCCAAGAGAAAGTGGCTTTCTTGATGGAGAAAATGAGAAATTCTCTGGGTTTTCTAAGAGAAGATCAGTTTTGGTTTCTTCTGCAGTTTTGGGATTTCCAGGAGAAGGATTGGCAGTAGTGAAACAAGGCCTTTTAGCAGGGAGGATCCCTGGTTTATCTGAACCATATGAACAAGGTTAGTTTTCATTTTTGAAAATAGTATTAAATTTTTGTTTGTTTCATGGGCATGTTTTAGATTGACAAGAAAGAAAGTTGTATTCTTATTGCTTAATTCCATTGAAAATGGAAGTCATAGTGCCTAATCATATGATATGGACAAAAGCTGTTTCAAACAGGCTCCATGGATAGACTGCGAATTGAATAAACTGCATTTCTTGATTATTTTCTTGATCGTAAAGTGAATAGTTAACTTCATTATCCAAAATATGGTCAGACAGGCTGGAGGACATACTGCAGACCAGATTCTGGAGGCCATGGTGTTGGATGGAGTCCAATTATCCCTTATGCCTTTTCAGTTCCAGAATTGGGAGGAGGTAATGATCATCTATGGGAGGTTCTCATTTTGTTTCCATTGAAATCACTCCAAGTTGATTGTTCAATCAGCTTGAATATTTTTGGATCTTGCTCTTCTACCATGTGTCTTGGCTCCTCGTCAATTCCCTGAATTAGCTTGTTATCGTTGTAACAGGTTCCAGTATCAATTGCTGATCTTGGCGGCACAGAGAGAGATTTGAGATTTGCTAGCTCCAAGGAAGGACGCCTGTTCGTCATTGTCGCCCCTGTTCTTAGATTCGCAGATAGTGAATTCTATTTATTTTATACCTCACCCTTTGCTCTCGCAACTGAGGTTTAGCAATCTCACTATTTCCCATTCTTCTCAATTGCGTCATGATTCATACAGATCTTGGTGTAGATGCAATGATCGAACTTGTTGGACCTCCAGAGAAAGTGATTAATGCATTTGATCCAGAAGTGATTGGAGAGAATGTAGAAGGGAAGGTTCTAAGCATGAATGTTGCAGTACATTCTGGAAAAATGTATTACCGGTATGAACTAGAGCCAACTCATGTCCTGATTACTGCAACTGCTGCTGGAAATCGCTTTTACTTGTTCAGCATAACTGGGAGCCGTAAGGAATTAAACTACTTCCATTTATTTCCCGTCATAAACCAATAAGCATAAGTTATATCAACAGAGAAATTAATTTACATTATACCATTATTGCAGGGGCTCCAGTGGAAGAGACACTACAAAGATTTGTAAAGAATTGCTGAATTTTTCCGTGTTGTCTAGCAATCTCTTTTGTAGAATTGAGATAGGGAAAGTAGTATTTTTTTTTTCCCTCTATAATGTAATTTTTGGAAAGAACAATGAACAGGAGAAAGCATTTACAGCATAATTAATTCCCAATTAATATCTTTGTCCAGAGGAAATTTTGAAAAATGCTCTGTAGCGATTAACAATATATATATATATATATATATATATATATATATAATATATATATTTTTTCAGTATATCCAAAATATATATTTCTACTACCATTTTCGATGTAATCTATGAAAAAAAACTTTCATGGAGTTATTCTGCAGTGCCTTGATACGTACAATAATTGAATATCCAGGCTCAGCAGCTTGGCCATTGTATTTTGAACTCAACCAATTGCCAAACACTTGGCCCTTCACGGTGACTGCAATAAAGAAAGCCTCATGCACCAGGGTACCTTTTGGCCAATTAGCAAGCACTTCACTTCTCAAGTCCGTCGCAGTTCAGAGGGATGATGTCCCTACTTGATTGAAAAGCAGAGTAGGTGAATTGCCATATATGTTTCTCCTCCTTCTACTGGTTTTACATTACATGATTGGGACTAAGTAACTAGGAGAGGTGTAATCACATATTTTAACAATGCCTTTTGGTTGCATATTTCTAAATTGTAGAGCCCTACCACTTAAAAAATGCCAATGCACAAAGTTATGGTGGCGGTTATCTTGGTTCAAGCATGAAGCTATTGCTCTACATTGACAAGCATAACTGAACTGCACCCAGGAGTTTTTGGAAGCCCTTTATTCACCATAACCATCCTCATCCTTTCAGCCTTCCCCCAACTATCAGAAGCAGCATAAATCTTTGACAGCAGCACATAATGTGAATTATTGCCAGAATCCATATTGCAATCTTGTCTGCTTACATCTTCCATCACATGTTGCACCATATCCGTATCCATATAAACTCGACAAGCTCCAAGCAAAGCACCCCAAACTGCATCATTTGTTTTCATTGGCATTCTCCTGATCAAATCATAGGCATCTTGTAGTCTTCCTGCACGACCGAGAAGATCAACCACACAGCCGTAGTGCTTAATACTTGCTACTAACCCATAATTGTCCATCTTAGAGAAAATCTCCAAACTTTCATCTACAAATCCCCCATGTGCACAAGCTGAGAGAACAGATAGGAAGGTTATCTCATCAGGTTTCTCATTTGACTCTTCCATCCTCCTGAAAAACTCAAGAGCTTCTTTGCATTGTCCATGAATGGCAAAGCCTGATATCATAGCATTCAAACAGGCATTGTTTTTCTAGGTCATCCCTTCAAAGATCGATCTTGCGTTAGTTAAATCCCCGCATTTTGCATACATATCAACCAAGGCATTGATAACAAACTGATTCAGCTTTATCCCTTTATCATATATCATTTGGTGAACATCTTTACCAACATCGAGTAGACCCAGCTGAGCACAAGCAGATAAAACACTCACTACTGTTATTTCATCAGGTTCAAAGCCCTTGGCTTGCATCTCTCCAAATGTTTCCTCCTCACAAAACCCATTTTTCGGATATCCGCAAATCAAAGAGTTCCAATTTACAGAGTTCTTAATTGGAACTAGATCAAAAATAGTCCTGGCCTCCTTGACATTACCTACTTTGCAATACCCAGAAATCATTGATGACCAAACGAAAAAATTCCTCTCTGGCATTTCTTCGAAAAGTAACCTTGCATCTGCCATCTGTCCTATGCTGGCATACCCATCAACCATCACAGTCCATCTTACTACATTCTTCAACTCAGGTTGTACCTGGTTGAACTTGCATCTAGCAGTAACCAAATCTCCACTTCTCGCGAACCCATCAATTATCTCAATCCAAGTCACCGCATTTCTTGTCGACATTTTATCAAACAAAACTGAAGCTGATTTCATATCTCCATGTCTAACATACCCACCAATCATCGAATTCCATGTTATAACATTTCTCTCAGGCATACAATCAAACACTTTACGCGAATCAAATATATCCCCACATTTAGCGTACATGTCAATCAACGAAGTCCCAATTACTACATCAAAAACCTCACCATTCTTGATTGCCTCACCTTGCAAAGATTTCCCATGTTTTACGACCGACGCAGAAGCGCAGGCCTTTAGAATTAAAGGGACTAAACCCAATATGTAGGTTCCTTTACAGCGAATTTGGTTATATATAACAAAGGCTTCCCTTTGCGATCCTTGAGAGATGTGTTTCCTTATGAGGGAAGACCAACTGGATTGATTTGGTGTGCATTCGTGGCGTAAGAGCTAGAGTTTTGTTTGAAAAAATGTTGATGGGAGTTGATCCAGCTTTGGGGGCGCTATTGTCTTGGTTCTGTAGTTGGGAATAGAGTAGGATTTGGTCAGTTTATGTTTCATAGTTTGTTTGTTTTGCAGCCTGTAATTTGGAGGGAATTTCACAGTTGTGGGTCATCTATCAGCATATATTTGTTTCTCGGTTAAATCCATGAATCCCACTACATCGTGTAAGCTACTTTTTAAATAAATTTCTGATCTTTTTGGTAAGAAGACAAGCTCTGTAAAATGCTTTATTAGAAAGACCAATGAAGGGGCATTGCATTTCGTTTAGAATATAATAAGGTGTCGAAGATAGAAGATAGCGTGGATTTGTTTTTAGTTTTTTACCTTCACTTTACTTTTGAGATGTTCTCAGGATTCGTTTGAAGCAATTAAAGATGGAGCAGTGGTTAGATTTTGGAGTTGGGTTTTGGTAGAAGAGGGTAAAAGAGTTTTTGACCAGATGGTGCTGGAATTTCTCATTAAACTACGGATTAAGCGTTGAGCATAAAGAAAATGAAATTCATGTTAAAAAATGGATCGGTGAGGTTGTAGTGACTTGGCAAAGAAGAGAACTGTGACAGTGATATTAATAGCATGGCTGCATTATTTTTCTTGTTTGGCAGACATTACGGAGAAGCTAATGCATAATTTAGATCATAGTTTCCGAAAAGAACTAATACTAGATAAGGTAATTTTAGTCTTCCTTTACTAGATGGGCAAAAAAGCTTTTCTAGAATAGTAATTCCCTCATCTTTTTCAGTGTACAACTAATGACATTTCTATATAATTTGAACTGCTACAAGGATTAGAGAAATTATCAGAAGTTTAGATATATCACTAGAATGAAGATCAAGACCTGAGATTTGAAGTTGTAATTTGATACCTGAGATCAAGTTGTAATTTTATCTGGTAAATTTAGACTCAAATTCCTTGATAGAATACTAATCTCATGTCAGTATTTGTAAATCAACTGAGACCACCTACCTTTCAAATGACAAGAAGTTAAGAATGCAAACTCGTTACAATATATTCATGCTATGTATTTTTTCCAACGGGTGTCATTTATATATATATTGGCCTATTCAATCTTTGTTTTATATTGTAGTCCATAATAATGAAGCTTCTGCTTGTTCTTTCAGCTTGGTTCTCTGTTTTCTATATAACAATGGATCATATTTGTTCATCATTGCAATTTGCAAGGAATAAATTTTGGATTCCTATATCTGCACTTTTTCTTCCAACTGAAATTTAGAATTGGAAGCTTATTTTCTTTTCAATACCATGGTTAAATTAGCTTTACATTTTGCATTGTACACTTTCTTAGAATAGTATGATTCCTAAGAGAGCAATATGTAACGCCGACATGATTTTTGGAAAATCACCTGTTTCGTTGGTAATAATCAAAGGAATTGTCTATTAGCTGTGTTGAGAATGAAATTTCATGATTGGTCATTTTCATAGTTGATTGTCTGGCCTAAACAAGTGTAAATTTGGGCTTGGAAAAGGTCATATGTTCTGGCCTAAAAAGTATAAATTTGGGCTTGGATAAGGTCGTATGCTCTGGCCTAAAATGTATATATTTGGGCTTAGATAAGGTCATATGAAACTGGGTCTAATGATTTCCAGCATTTCACATTGTGAAGTTTCATTCTCAAGCCAATGACTTGTAATTTTGGCCCTCTTTTGTTTCTATTTGTGCAGGCAATTTTGGCCCTCTTTTGTTTCTATTTGTGCAGGAGGTTATAGTACACAGGCAGCCTGCAGATGACTGGTTTGGTGGAAGAAAGGGATAGAGCATAAGTGATCAGAGTCTTCCATTATCAAATGTTCTGTAGGAAAATGATGGTCTGTCAACTTCTCAGTAATGCAGGAAAATTGGCTTTGGTGAAATTTGAAAATGACAAATACGCAGCTGCCAAGTTTTCATTTCAATTACAATTAAACAGAATCATAAACTTTTCTCAAAGTGGATTCTCAGGTATACGTAGCTTTTAATGACCTTGGTGTCATTCTTATAACTTCCCAAGTATTTTGGTTCTGTTTCTAACAGTGAACATTATAATCAACAAAGAATTGGAATTTGTCATTACACTAATGTTATTATAAATATAGAAGTAAAATATGCCACAATGATATAGAATTGCTCTTTTGTGGTGGATAAATAAGATGCTTAACTAATCAACAATAATCGTGCGCATATTTTCAGGAAAATATTCAAATTCCTTTTGATGATGGGATAAGAAAACAAATGAAATTAATGAAGATCATGGAGACATAATCACATGTCATCATGAAAAATTATGGTGAATGGCTGACCAAGATGCACGTGTATTTTTGCTATATGGTCATCAAAATTAACACTAGGTGTTGAGAATGGTGGTCATGGGTAGGATAAGTAGTGCTCTCTGCATATATACTAAATACAATTAGTATCCTGTACACTAGAACTATTTCTTATACATCTAAAATTCTTACAAGGGAAAAAAGGGTTATTAGCATTTGAATTCCATATCTCATGCACTATGAAGCATACATTTAATTAACCATTGTGAAGTCATATCAGCTCATACACCTGTCCATGGACGGGGCCACAGATCTCGATTAATAAGCCTTTGAAAATTTTAATATTTTTCAAACTCGGATCTAGCTGATGAATAAATCTATCAGTTCAATAGCTTCAACTAGAGTTGTAATTATGAATATGTTTGATATTAATATTTGAGCTACCATGGAGAAACACATTATATTGAAAATATTGATCAGTTATTATTTATTTTTAAGATGAATTTCATATATTTTAATTATAAAAATTTCAAAATTGCCTTTTCCAAAATAGAATGTTATTTAAAAAAAAATTGCAATTTCAAGCTCAATCTCAAACATTATCTATATGCTTTCTGATATGTACAGTTGAAGGCAATGATTTTAATTTTTGACTGTTGCTAGATGAATAGAAAAGTATACAGGCATGCGACCACAAATGACAAGACTTGAGGAAGGGAAGAAAGCACTACGGAAAAGATGATCTTTTAAGTCTGAAAACCTTTTCTTGAGGTCAAAGCCAAGTAGAAGATGACATATTGCTCCTCGTGGTTGGGCATGTGAAAGAATGATGGAAGACTGGCCATGATATTACAGTAAGTAAAAAAGCAAAGCAAATAGTCAGATAATTGTTGCAGCATCATTTGTTTTGCTATAGCTTTTAGTTTTACCACCTATAGGGGGGCCGAGGTGCGTGTAATTGAGGTCCCAAATTCATTACTAAAAACAGCTCAAAAATTATTTGTACTTTCGCATGCGTTTTGTTGTTTTTACTTCCCCGATTCTTTTGTCTTTTTTTTTTTTTTTCCTTTTTCTGAAGATTAAATCAATCAATCAATCAATTAAAGAATCAAATATATTGTGATAAAAAGCTTTGATCAGACAGTACTCAAAAAACTGCTGATTTTCTACATGTCAATGGCAACGATACAACTAGCTCAAGAGTTACGAGGCATAAACACCAATATAAGACGTGACATTTATGTAATGTGAATGAGTCGAAATGATTATGTTTTGCAAAAATTTAATTCATAATTCAGTGTAAGGTTAAATAATAATTTTAATATCATTATACTAAAGACTTATCATAAGTTTAATACTCTTCCATTAAGTAGTAATTAAGAGTCTAATTATCATTTAATAAGCAAGCAGTGTAAGGTTAAAAAATAATTTTAATAACTAAAGACTTATTATTCATCTAACACTCTCCAATCAAATGGCAATTAAGTATTTTTTTTTTTTTAAGTTCAATTGTCACTTGATAAATAAATAGTGTTTGTTTAATTTTAATTTATGGTTTGATTTCTAATTTGTTGAAACTATTTGTTTTTTTATACTTGCTTTGATACTATGATTTTTTTTTTTTTTAATCTTTGCTTAGTAACGAGGGATAATTTGGGTAATTTGAAGAGAGTAAATTATTTTGTAATTATTTTTTGTTGGATTACCTTAATAAAAAAAAAAAAAAAAAAAAAAGCTTGAATATCTTGGTATTTATTTATTTCAACACTCTACCTCAAGTGGTAACTGATTTGATCCAATTGTCACTTAATAATTCAAATAAACGTAGTTTAATCAGTTACCACCCTACAAATAATTTGATATTTAATTCTAGTAGTTTGATGGGTTACCTGCCCATAGTTAATTTGATATTTTGATGGATTATCAACATACAAATAATTTTGTATTTAATTTACTAGAATAGAAACTCGTTTTGATAACATGTAAAAATTTATTAGCTTTAACTTGGTAATAAGAAGCAATTTGAAAAAATTTAAAGAGAGTATGGGGTTATTTGTAATATTTTTTATTAGATTTAAAGAAATTTATAAGTTTTTGTTTTGGTAATGAGAAACATTTTATAAAGAATGAGTTATTTTATAATATTTTTTATTGAGTTTAAAAGTTTGAATTAAGTTAATGTGATTAAATTATGTATATTTTAGTATTTATTTTTATAATATTTTAATATAAAATTTAGTTTGATATTTCAACAGTGTTTGATAGAGCAAAAGAGAAAGGGGAAGGTTATTTCAAGTAAATATAATGCTAGTTCGGTTATTTGTATTGTATCTGATGCTCAAAATCTTAGTTCCATTAAAGCAAATCTGATAAATAATTATTTAAATTTGAATACGGAATTTGCAAGTAATAATGAGTTTAGAAAGGTATCCAATGTGTAGAAAAGCATAAATTCTATTATTATTTGTCTAATACAGATTGAACTTGTCATTATCAGCAAAACTGAGATTTTTAAGATCTAAAAATGGCAAAAGACTTGTTTTAGTAAGAAAGGTTTAACACTGAAAAAGGAGTTGGGTTTTTCTTGCATAAATTATTGAACTCAGAACATGTGAAAAGAAATCATACCTACTTGCCTCACTTTCGGTTACAGAGAAATGTGGAATGATAAGGAAAAGAAAAGGTTCTTGAATCGTGCTGGTAAAGGTTGGCAATTTTGTCTCAGAATTTTGAGCCTTTTTTTTTATCATCAAATTTTATTTCAAATTTTTTTTTCCTGAAAAAGAAAAATAAATTGATCTAAAAATTCTAATTGATTATTTCAATGTTATATTGAACAGAAATATTTTGACCAAATATGCAATGATTTATCACATTAAAGATAAATAAATTAGCCACATACTCTTTCAATGTAAGTGACATGAGATTATCAAGAAAAAAAAAAGAGTAAAAAAGGTAAAATTTAAAAGTTTATAATTACTTTTTTTTAGGAAAATCAAAATATCATTTATTAAAAACGAATTAAATCAATTTGAAGAAACTTCAAAATAGGATCAGGATGATCTTTTCAAACTTGAGAACTAGCTGCAAAACATAATAGTCGATATTTGCTTACCTCTTAACAAAATACAAACTAGTATTTAATAATTCACTAAGTTTATAATTATTTAATAACGGGAGAATATATATATTAAATGTTTAGAAAAATTGAAAAGAATAAAAGGTATGATATAGATTCAAAGCCACATATATCATAGAATAAATTCTAGGGATAAATTTAATGATTTTGCATATTTATAAATAAAAAAATAAATTAAATCAATTTTTTGAAGAAAGAAAATTACAAGTTTATTTTCATTAAACTCTCAAAGAAATCAGAAAAATAATATATATATATATATATATAATTTTTAATTAATTAAAAAAAAAAAAAGCAAAGCAAAATTGGGGGAGCCCATCCTGCAAAGATTGTGAAGAGTCTTAAATAAAAAAAGATTTTATTTTTTCTTACTCTTTTTGACACATCTTTTACTCCAAATTCCTGTACTACCCACCCCTAATTATAGACAGACTTTTCTTTTATATTTTGGCAACCTCCCAATCTATATTCATCAAACAGTAACTTCTTTTTTCTTTTAATTGATATTTTTAAAGGAAGAGAAATGTCAAAATTATTGATTGGCACTCAAACTAAAGCAGCTTTAAAATTTAGAGACTAATAGTTGTGCAGATCAGTTATCTCACCTTGAAAGCAGCTTAATTACTGGCATTCATTATCTGTATTATTCTTCTCCAGATTTTTCATTTGCTTTTTTCTGATATTTGGGAGGTGGCATGTTCTAAAATGTATTTTTTTTTTTCTATCCTTTTACTAAAACTAATTGATTTTATTATTAAAGTTAAAATACTAATTAAGCATATTTATTTATAGTATTTGATGTGGCATTTTTATATCATTATATGAGTAATTCACAATATATACTTACAATAATTCATTTAATATCTTATAAAAATTAGAACAAAATAAAATATATATGCAAAGAGTATATTTATTTATGAGTCCGAAACCCAATTAAAAAAAAAATGAGTTGAATATATCAAATTATTAAAAATTTTGATTTTTTTCAAACTCATATCAAATCATCAACAAATTAATCCAGCTAGTGTATCACATGAGCTTTAAATTCGATGAAGAAAACAAGCAATTACAATATTCCATATTGGTCTATATAATCTATTAGAATATCATAATACAAAAAACAATCATTTCCCCAACAAGAGTAAAAAGCTTATTTGCCTACGAGTTTGAAACTTTCATTCATGATTCAAGAGTAGTAGTAGTTAACCTATCTCATAGGGCACTAATTAAATCTTGGCCCCAAAAACCCTAAATATATAATTAAAGAATCAAAGGAAAAGAGGAAAACCTCATAAATTCTAGTTGAATTTGAGTCCACTAGTTGTTTATTTCTTATTCTACTAGATAATGCAAGAACGAGAATCACACTTGGATAGTGTTTGATATTGTTTGCCCCTATCCACTATAACTAAGACTATAAATGCTTTAAAACTCTATAAGTGGCCAGGCCATGCCTCAAAGACCCATATGACACTCAATAAGTAATATCCCTTTCTTTTAGGGCAATTCACATTCAAAGCCCTTCAACACCATATACCCTCAATTATTTATGTCATGCTAATTAATTATAATGGGGCCCTTATATAGTATAAATCTGTTGTAATTAAACTGGTCCCCTTGAAAATAATTAGACCTTTAATTTTTTTTTATTTTTTTTTTGTTATAATTAAGTAATTATAGATGTATGTTATGCATTGTCATCAGCTTTTGCCTTTTTGTTTCATTTTTAGACTTGTGGGACATAAGTAAATTACCTTTTAACCTTTAAAATTTGATTTAATTAACACTTTCATTCTATTTTTTTTTTAAACTAACTAGTTAATTTCTATATTTTAATTTTATTAAACATTTTAATCTTTTTATTTATTTTTTACTTTTGCACTTTTTTGTAAAATTTTAGTAAAATGATCAAACTCATTCTTTGCTCAAATTTACTCTTTTTGAATAAATTACTTTTTATTTCCTAAAGTTTAATATAATTAACACTTAAATCCATCTTTTAAATTTAATTAAAATAAAAAATAAACATGAATATTTATTTTATAAAATATTTATACATTTTTTATTTTTTTATTTAATTTAAAATTAAAATAAATAAAATTACTTTTTATTTAATTAAAATAATTATTTTTATTTAATTATTTAATTTATTTTATTTTTTATAATTAAATCTAAAATTAAAATAAATAAAATTTATTTTTATTTAAAAAAGATAATTACTTTTATTTAATTATTTTATTTGTTTTATTTTTTATATTTAATTTAAAATTAAAATAAATAAAATTACTCTTTATTTAATTAAATTTTTTAACAAAAATGTGAAAAAATTATACGGAATGACCAAAGTATATAATAGAATCAAAATATAAAGATTAACTAGTTAATTTTTCAAAAAATAAGAATATAAGTATTAATTAAGTCAAATCTCAAGAATTAAAAAGTAATTTATCTTAAACTAAAACATAATTTAGTAAAGAATTTAGCTAAATTTGATAATGTAAATAATAGGCAAAAATTAATTTTACTCACTATAGTGAATAATAGAATTAATAACAAACTCATTTTGCTATTAAAAGCTTATAGTAACTTACTTTTTATTAAAAAAAAAGGATAAAAAAGCATGAAGTAGATACTGCGATTAATTATATCTATCTTTATTTTTTCTTTTTTCCATTTTGATAACTCTATATATATATATATATATATA
>CANXYC010225838.1:0-11603 GCA_948193065.1 Aleurites moluccanus | reverse complement strand
ATCATGGTATCCACTGATGTGTTGTTTCTTGATATTGATCCTTATACGTCATAACAGAGCTACCGATTCGACAGGGTAGTGGGAAAATGCTGTCGACCTTGTGCACATTGTATTATTGATACCCTAGCTAGGAAATGGGTTATGGACCTAGCCATAAGACCTGGCCCGTCTTATGATACAGATATTGCTACAGGAGATTGTATGTGCACATATAGTTCGCATATAGTCCAGATTGATTACTACAGGAAATTGTATAATTTTATGCAATCCAACCATTTATCTGTTTTTCTCTATGGTACTGAACCTATGATATCCTTATTGATCTATTCTGTCATTTACTGTAAATGCTTCTATCAATTGGTTATTCTGAATATTTGATATCATTGGTTCCTTTGTAAATCTCATTTTCATTGGCGATGCATATAGATTCACTGAATATCTTATATACTCACCCTCTCATTGTTTCCTTATTTCAGGAGAGGAGTAGATTGCAGAATCCTGTCGTTCATCATCTAGGAATTTCTGCCAGCACTACTGATGTATATATATATATATATATTTTGTACTCTGTATTTTGGATGTTCATATCTAGCTGCTCCATGGTATATGTATAGGTTAGCTAGGACATGAACAGATATATATATATATATGTTTATGAAGATATATGAGATAGTATTTCAGAATGAATAGTATTTTATGATTGATTGGATATATATATATGCATAGATATGCCATGTGTAACAGATGATGGATAAATTTTATTCTGCTGCGATAAATATATATGTGTTTATTGTGAATGTGATTGATACTGGGTTTTACGGGTGCCGGTCGCCATTGGCATTTCCCGTGCCCTAGGACCGCCACAATCCGACTGCAGGATCGGGTCGTGACAGCATTATGATGATGACAGGTTATTAGAATGATTAACAGGATAATATAATGGATGGTAACTATAATAAATGAATAATATATTGAGGTTGATAGATTGTGTAATGATACTGGATTCTACGAGTGTCGGTCGCCATTGACATTTTTCGTGCCCTAGGACCGTCGCGGTTCGAAAAACCGGATCGTGACATATTAGAATAGTGCTTGTATTCCAAGTGATCTTGCAGGAGATTGAAAAGTAATAAAAATACATAAAATAGGATCTGCCATAAGGCATACCCTTATATTGCGGGTACATATTCCATTATGACACTTTTGCCTCTTCATCTTCCACTCAACGATCACTCTCTAAAGACTCTAGTTCCCACCATTAATAAATATTTTTTTTTAAATATAGAATAAAAATTTTACTGATATGTTGATGGGGGGATGTTAGTTACATTATGTCAAAAATTTCATAGATTGTAGACTTTTGAAACTTGAGTTGCACTTAAAAGGCCACAAGTCTCACAGTTTGGAAATGTCAACTGATAAAACATAAAACTAAGGGATGAATTCCAACAAAAGCAAATGAGTGCAGTTGAGCCACAAATGGCAATATGCACATAAAAAAGAAAGAGAGGTTCATCTTATTTATACTAAAACACATTGGTGCTCAGAAGGAACTAATTATGCGTCGAAGTACTTTGGCCCTAAATGAAGAATTTTGCGCCATAAGGCAACAGGGGGTATACGCATACTAAATTGGGCTATTTGGATTTTTTAGGACAAAACATGGGTGATCTGAATCTCTTAAGGTTGCTCCCACCTTGCTATGTCATCCTTATTTCATATCGAATCCAATCTCATTCAATTAATTAATAAATTTGTTAGACATCATGAATTTAGTTAGAGTGAGAAAATTCAATTCCTGCACACATGATCTCGAAGAGGGAGAAAAGATTTAAAATTAACTAAATTGAAATTATCATGAGACTTATCTATAATGTCAATTTTAATTTTAAGTTTGCATGATTCGAAGTCAGTCATTCTTATGAATCAAATATTAGCCGCTAGAAACTTTTATGATCAAATTTCTTTGTATATTGATTGACCACAAGGTTGAGATTTTTCTTTCCTAATCAAAGTAAGATCACAATTGTGCAAGATTTGAAATTACATTTTTCTCTTATCTTTCAACTTTCGTCCAATTGTTACGAAGAAGGTTGACCAGAGCTTTAATTACACCAACACCTTCATTTTCAGTGCCCGTGCTTTCTTCCACATTTTGAGTGTCAGTGAAATATAAACCTCTTATTATCTAAAGTGTTTCACAACCGGTGGATTCAGCACGCCTGTGAAATTAACTTTAGCATTGGAACATGAAGCCGATATGGATGAATTCCCTTCAGTGCCATTGTAGGTCAGATTAATATCGACCAGTTCAATCCCTTCGCAAGGGACCGATGAGCTGGATATTAAACTAACTGCAATATTTGAAACTGAGGTCCCCTTAATATTCTTGAAATGAACATCAGATATTCTCACACGCGATGGTTGCATGAGTAATTACACACGGATTACATCTATATGAAGCAAATAAAATTGACGGATGATTAGGTCGCTAATCATATTAAATAGATTGTATAGAAATAAATTGTTACTTTCTGGCTATTACGGGAGCCATACTTCTGATCTATGATTATAAGATTATTGACGGAGTTCATAATAATGTCTTGAAAGGTGATGCTTGAAGCCACGCTTGGTGGAGATGCAACCCAAGTTTTGATCCTCACACCATTTGTAGTGTTGGATAATGTACAATTGCGAACCAAAATTTGGTTAACAACGCTTTCGTCCTTATACTTGCCTAGACTACCAATACTGTTGTAAAACAAGAAAAATGATAGTGGAGTCAAATAAGAGAAGCATCTAAACGAAAATTTATAGATGGGCGTGCCCACACACATACCTAATGTTATGACCTGGGCCATAAAAAACTTCAGAGATGGTGGCATTGGTGACTCCTTAACCGATGGAAATGCAATCATCACCAATTCCAATGGTGATTTTAGATATACTAACAAAATTGGTGTCGCTTAAATGTATGCCATCTGTGTTAGGACTCTCATCAGGAGCAATGGTATTGAGATTATAAGCTGTAAAGCTATTACAATCTGTGATATGAAAGTGAAAAAATTTGCTATCGATAGAAGTGATCCCGTGAATAACTGAATTTTTCACGCTTTGAAACTTGATTGATTACACTAAACATGTCAAGAAAAAAAAAAAAAAAAAACTTCAATTTCTATAAAGAGCACTATGATCTTTTCTAAAAAGAAAAATTAAAAGCAGAAACTTACAGTTGGAAGTCTAGTTCAATCTTTATTTTTCTTACAATCATTGTACTTCGAAGCAGTGGGCCCCCATCCATCAAAGGTTCCTCCACCAGTAAAGACCAACCCATTAATTCTTTGAAACAATAACCAACAACCTTCGGAATTGACTCAAATCATCAATCGCCTTTACAATTCCTTGAACCTCGATAATTATTGGCGAGAAGGTTTACATGGCCCTTGAAATACTATGGGCGCTATCACAAAATTCCCTTTTGGTATAAGAAATTTTGCTGGATCACTACTGGTCTAACATGATGCATTCCACGTCTTTATAAATGCCTACACAAATATATAAATAAAAGTTATGAAATCTTATCAATAGTTACTTAAAGCAAATGCATTACAATAGCTAAAGGAAACATAAATATCTTGAATGAAAAATTTATACAACACCTGATGTTCGGGCATGCCTATGCTCTTAGCTAATGAAAACAAGCCGCATTATTAATGTGTTAGTTTTTTAAAAGATATGTTCATTAGCTTTAGTCTTTTTTAAAAGATATGTTTATTGGCTTTAGTTGGGGAGAGAAGTCATCGCATTAATAATGTGGCATATTTTCATTACTTTGGTATGTAGGAAAGCCTGTACAACGAGTATAAAATATAATTTTCCTATCTCAAAACTCACCATCGTATTATTTGTTTCACCATCTCCTTTAGCACCATATGACATAACATCAAAAATCTCAATTTTAGAATTAATAGTGTCAATAAGGTCGCGACGACAACCAACACCAATATCACGACGGAGTTCAACTTTTGGTGCACATGATAGAAAATATAAGCCTAAAATGTGAAGAGTATTGACATAAAATAATATTCTTGACATGGCCATGGTGACCTTTCAGTAGTCCTCAATTGTTTACTACTTCTTTTATTGCTAGGGTCGATGTTTCTCTGTTTGCATTGTAAAAGGTTGCAAGAGGCTTCAAAATTTATAGGTTGGAGTAGCAAAGTTTTGTTTTTGCTGTGATTCTATTGTTTTTCTTCAATCCGCAAATCAATATGAGATTGTTTAGTTGATTTTTTTTTTGTGTTTAATAATGCTATATAACATTTTTCATGTCAATTAATATACTAAAAATACGATAAAACCTGTGGTTGTTATTATGAGATCTCTTCATTAGAGCATGCAACATCATCGTGGCTTAAACTTTATCGCGTATGGTATCTTGTTAACAGAATTGTTAGCTATGCTAACAAATAAGTTGAAATAATTTAGTTTTATGTTTGTTATCAGTACTTTAAGTGAAGTGGCAATCAATATTATTGCACTCCCCTCTCTCCCTTTTTAAGGTAATTTTGTTTTTGGCTTTTCAAACTACCATAGTTAAATATTGTGATATGACAAAATTTAAAAAACTAAATTGCAATCAGTTTGTGTTTGATTTTGCAATTTTCTATTGCAGTTAGTTCTAACATTTTCTAAAAGTCTACCTCTCTAATTCATGATAGTGTAAACATTAGATAAGAAATCTCAAAATTGCAATCGATTTGGCATCAATTTTGTAAGTCTCCAATGCGGTTAGCTCTAACATTCTCTAAATGATATCTCTCTGCTTCAAGATTATAATATATATATATATATATATATATATATATATATATATTATAAGTACTAATATTGTTGACTCGCACATTGCTCGGACCGCACATTTGTAGAATTTTTTAAAATGTTTATTCATTCATTTGTTTTTTCATAAAATTATATTAAATTAACTGATAAACACTCAATTTCTTTCCTTGAACTTTTCTTAGATGTCAAAATTTAGGGCCGATATCAATTCCTGGACTAATTTAGAACTATAATGTCATTTTAGGATCAACTGAACCCCTGTTTTACCTTTAAAACAACGCTTGTATCCCAAGTGATATTCCAGGAGATTGAAAAGTAATTAAAATACATAAAACAAATTGAAAATATAAAAAAGTTTAAAAATAGGATCCTCCTTAAGGCATACCCTTGTATTGCAGTTGCATATTCCATTATGTCACTTTCCCCTCTTTATCTTCCACTCAACAACCACACTCCAACTACTCTAGTTCCCAACATTAATTAATATTTTTTAAATTTAGAATAAAATTTTTACTGATATGTTGACGGGGAGATGTTAGTTACATTATGTCAAAAATTTCATAGATTGTAGACTTTTGGAACTTGAGTTGCACTTAAAAGGCCATAAGTTGTACAGTTTGGAAATGTCAATTGATAAAACATAAAACTAAGGGATGAATTCCAACAAAAGCAAATGAGTGCAAGTGAACCAAAAATGGCAGTATGCACATAAAAAAGAAAGAGAGGTTCATCTCATTTATGCTAAAACACATTGGTGCTCGGAAGGGACTAATTATGCGTCCAAGTACTTTGGCCCTAAATGATGAATTTTACGCCTTTCGGCAACAGGGGGTATATGCCTACTAAATTGGGCTCTTTGGCTTTTTTATAACAAAACATGGGTGATCTGAATATATTAAGGTTGCTCCAACCTTGCTATGTCATCCTTATTTTATATCAAATCCAATCTCATTCAATTAATTAATAAATTTGTTAGACATCATGATTATAGTTAGAGTGCGAAATTTCAATTCCTGCACCCATGATCTCGGAGAGGGAGAAAATATTTAAAATCAACTAAATTGAAATTATGGTGAGACTTATCTATAATGTCAATTTTAATTTTAAGTTTGCATGATTCAAAGTCAGTCATTCTTATGAATCAAATATTAGGAGCAAGAAACTTTTATGATCAAATTTCTTTGTATATTGATTGACCATAAGGTTGATATTTTTCTTTCCTTATCAAATTAAGATCACAATTGTGCAAGATTTGAAATTACATTTTTCTCTTATCTTTCAACTTTCGTCCAATTGTTACGATAGAGGTAGACCAGAGCTTCAATTACACCAACGCCTTCATTTTTGGTGCCCATGCTTTCTTCCACATTTTGAGTGGCAATAAAAGATAAGCCTCTTTTTATCTAAAGTGTTTCACAACCCGGTGGATTCAGCACGCCTGTGGACTTAACTTTAGCATTGGAACATGAAGCCAATATGGATGAATTCCCTTCAATGCCATTGTAGGTCAGATTAATATCGACCAGTTCAATCCCTTCGCAAGGGACTGATGAGCTGCATATTAAACTAACTGCAATATTTGAAACTGAGGTCCCCCTAATATTCTTGAAATGAACATCAGATATTCTCACACGCGATGGCTGCATGAGTAATTATACACGAATTACTTCTATATGAAGCAAATAAAATTGGTGGATGATAAGGTCGCTGATCATATTAAATTATCATATTCAAACAAATTGTTACCTGCTGGCTATTACGGGAGCCATACTTCTGATCTATTATTATAGGATTCTTGACGGAGTTCATAATAATGTCTTGAAAGGTGATGCTTGAAGCCACACTTGGTGGAGATGCAGCCCATGTTTTGATCCTTACACCATTTGTGGTGTTGGATAATGTACAATTGCGAACTAAAATTTGGTTAACATCGCTTTCGTCCTTATACTTGCCTAGACTACCAATACTGTTGCAAAACAAGAAAAATAACAATGGAATCAAATAAGAGAAGCATATAAACTAAAATTTATAGCCGGCGTGCCCACACATATACCTAATGCCATGACCTGGGCCACAAAAGACTTCAGAGATGGTGGCATTGGTGACTCCTTGTCCAATGGAAATGCAATCATCACCAGTTCCAATGGTGCTTTTAGATATATTAACAAAATTGGTGTCGCTTAAATGTATGCCATCTGTGTTAGGACTCTCATCAGGAGCAACTATACTGAGATTATAAGCTGTAAAGCTATTGCAATCTGTGATATGAAAGTGAAAAAATTTGCTATCGATGGAAGTGATCCCGTGAATAACTGAATTTTTCACACTTTGGAACTTGATTGACTACACCAAACATGTCAAGAAATAAAAAAAAAAAAAAAAAAAAGCTTTAATTTCTATAAAGAGGACTATGATATTTTCTAAAAAGAAAAATTAAAAGCAGAATATTGGATGCTTACAGTTGGAAGTCTAGTGCAATCTTTATTTTTCTTACAATCGTTGTACTTCCAAGCAGTGGGCCCTCGTCCATCAAAGGTTCCTCCACCAGTAAGGACTAACCCATTAATTCTTTGAAACAAGAACCAACAATCTTCGGAATATTGACTCAAATCATCAACCGCCTTTACAATTCCTTGAACCTCGATAATTATTGGGGCAGAGCTTTTACATGGCCCTTGAAATACCACAGGCGCTGTCACAAAATTCCCTATTGGTATAAGAAATTTTGCTGGATCACTACTGGTCTGACATGACGCATTCCACGTCTTCATAAATGCCTACACAAATATATAAATAAAAGTTATGAAATCTTATTAATAGTTACGTAAAGCGAATGCATTACAATAGCTAAAGGATACATAAAAATCTTGAATGAAAAATTTATCCAACACCTGATGTTCGGGCAGGCCTATGCTCTTAGCTAATGAAAGCAAGCCGCATTATTAATGTGTTAGTTTTTTAAAAGACAAGTTCATTGGCTTTAGTTGGAGAGAGAAGTCGTCGCATTAATAATGTGGCATAATTTCATTACCTTAGTATGTAGGAAAGCCCGTACGACGAGTATAAAATATAATTTTCCAATTTCAAAACTCACCATCGTATTATCTGTTTCGCCATCTCCTTTAGCACCATATGACGTAACATCAAAAATCTCAATTTTAGCATTAGTAGAGTCAATAAGGTCGCGACGACCGCCAACACCAATATCACGACGGAGTTCAACTTTTGGTGCACATAATAGAAAATATAAGCCTAAAATGTGAAGATTATTGACATAGAATAATATTCTTGACATGGCCATGGTGACCTTTCAGTAGTCCTCAATTGTATACTACTTCTTTTATTCCTAGGGTCGATGTTTCTCTGTTTGCATTGTAAAAGGTTGTAAGAGGCTTCAAAATTTATAAGTTGAGTACCAAAGTTTTGTTTTTGCTGTTATTCTATTGTTTTTCTTCAATCCGCAAATCAATATGAGATTGTTTAGTTGTTGTTTTTCTGTGTTTAATAATGCTATATAACATTTTCCATGTCAATTAATATACTAAAAATACGACAAAACCTGTGGTTCTTATTATGAGATCTCTTCATTAGAGCATGTAACATCATCGTGGCTTAAACTTTATCGCGTATGGTATCTAGTTGATAGAATTGTTAGCTATGCTAACAAATAAGTTGAAATAAATTAGTTCTATGTTTGTTATCAGTACTTTAAGTGAAGTGGCAATCAATATTATTGCACTCCCCTCTCTCCGTTTTTAAGGTAATTTTGTTTTTGGCTTTTCTAACTACCATAATTAAACATTTTGATATGACAAAATTTAAAAAACTAAATTGCAATCAGTTTGGGTTCGATTTTGCAATTTTCTATTGCAGTTAGTTCTAACATTTTCTAAAAGTCTACCTCTCTAATTCATGATAGTGTAGACATTATATTAAATTAAATGATAAATATCACGACCCGACCCCATTAGACACGGACCGGCACTAGGGAACGGAAAAGCATAAGGCTTCCGGAACCCGTAGTAAGTCTGACTTACCACTGAACCATAAAAATTATAATATGACAGTTTTAACTGTCACAAATAAGGACTATGAACCCACTTACCACATACAAACTTAAAAATTTAACTTCATTTACTAGCCACTCAGGGCTGACATCATGGATTTAACATCAATTTAAGCTTCTATTTAACAGAATAACCAATAGAAATATGATCATAAATCTGATATTGAAAATAACAATGTGGAGCTCTAAAGATTTTAATACAATGAACATAAAATAATTATATAATAAAATAAAATAATTTCACTGCCTAAGAAATGGAAGGCAGGAATACTCAACTTAAAAACTTAATCTCTGTAAGCTCAACCTGAAACCTGGAAAAATATTTGAACAAGAGTGAGCGCTCGATTCAATGAGCTGATATAAATTAATTTAACACGCAAGTCATTTATTTAATCTACATAAAATGCCACATTACACATGATCATCCATAAACATACATAACATACATGATGAAAAATGTCTATGGAATCCAACCTCATCTATGCTTTCGTTTATCGTAAATGGGGAGTCGACCCTCTCCCTTAGCTCTCTTAAAATCCAACTATGGGGCCACGGTGAGATCAACTCAAACCAGACATCCCTATACTATCTTATCCATGTCCAAGGGCCACGGTGAGATCAACTCGAACTAGACAATCCCTGTAATAACATCATCATAAATCATGTTGTGTCATGTTACATCGTTAATGTTTTATGTGTTAGTGGTGGATTCCACATCACCCTATTTTCCATCGTAAATATACACATACAATGTCATTCATCATCGTCATCAAAATCATATAATATGACATAAACATACATTATGCTACTAAATCTAATGCAATAATGATAGTTATATATATATATTTCATCCATCAATGAATTCATCAATACTTGCATGCATAGCTAAATTAAATATATCAACTTACAACTTGACGACCATTAACCAGCTAACTTTCTTCAGAGTGCCTGAAATCTGACGGCTAGGAAACTCCTGAATACCTAGACCGAATAACATAGAGAAGACATTAGAACATAAAGATACATATTAACTTAATAAATTACGAATTGACTCCTAAGAGTTTATCGAAATTCCGACAGAATCTCCCCTAAAACTAGAACATTACCCGCTAAAACAAAAGAATAAACACTTCAAAATAGCTCATAGAGCAATCAACAATAACTCAATAACCCCTTCTGGGTTCCCAAATTCATCATCATCACTATAATAATTCATCTAGTCAAAATATAAAATAATATTTAAAATGTCTATAATCACAAACTTCCTTTTTTTTTTAAATTCATTTTTCTTAAAATCTTTCTAAATTCGATATACAATATATAATATAAATTATGCTTTTAATTAGATATAGCTTATTAATAGTTAACCATATGAATACAAGAAATAATTGATATTCATAAAATAATATTTATTACTTTCTTTTTAAATCTTAATAAAATTCTAGAAAATACATTTTATTAACAATATCTTTTTAATTGATGTTAACATCACATATTTACTAAAATAGTTTATATAATTAATTCAAATACCATTTATATAAAAGAACCTTTTATACTTAAAAATATTTTAATTTCAACTCATTCTTTTCATGAAAACTCATTTTCATATTCAAAAAATAAAATAATAATTAAAACATATTAAACCATTTTTATTAAATTTCATAATTTACCTCAACCATTGAAAATCATTTAATTCAATTAATTAAATATAATTTCATATATATGTAAATCAAGAAAACCATATCAATAAGTCTAGCTCCAGATAACTCAAAATAATTAAAAATAATTATTTACCTTATTTATGGCACATATAAGAAATTAATTGGAAGTTATATATATATTTATTAAATAAATAAATAAATCAAAATTTTATCCTTTTAAAATATTATTATCATACATATTTCCTCAAAATATTCATTAGCCATAAATTTAATAAATCATCTAAAGAAATCTATTTTCCTCTTCAAAATAATTTCTTTAAACTTAATAATTTTTATCTCATAAAATTATGAATTTATAAACCATATTATCAAATTATAAAAATTCCATTATCACCATATATAATCATTTCCACCAAAATTTGAATCAATTACCCAAATAATAAACATATAAAATTAACTAAACATAGATTTGGGGTATACTAAAAATAAAATTGCTCAACTAGGGTCGAAAAACACACCGGAAAGATCCAACAAAACTGCTGAAAATTGGCCGCCGCCGCCGGAGCTGCTGCCCGTGGTCCCAGATGTCGAACCCTACACCATCGTGCTTGTCTCGCCGCCAAGAACATGGGTCTGTCGTCCACTCGCCGCCACTTGTTGTGGTTTGTCAGAATCGAAACCTAGAAGTTTCGGCGGCCGAAATCTTGCCCCTCTAATTTCTCCATCACCGCTCCATTATTTCCTCCATGGTTGGTATCAAATGAAAGCTCATGAAGAGAGCTTTCTATCGATACCAAGATCACCGGAAACCATCATCGGAACCGGCCAAAAACTCGTTCGGAAGCTTCTCTCTCTCTCTGACCGGACTGAACCAGAACAGCTGATTGGTTAGTTTTTAAAACCAACCAGTCACTGTTTACCAAAATAGAAAATAACTAAAATTTCATTTTTAAAGCATATATATATATATATATATATATATATATATATATATATATATATATATATATATATATATATATATATATATAACA
>CANXYC010225831.1:0-16099 GCA_948193065.1 Aleurites moluccanus | reverse complement strand
ACTCACCTAACACTCCAAATCACCAAGCAAAATTGTTTTGCCACCAAATTCTTCAAATTCCTCAAAGTAGGCAAAATGAGCAATTTTCTTCAATCGAATTTTCTACAACAATTCAACCATCAATTATTCATCAATTAACTTCCAATTAACTTATTCTATACTAAATTTACACATACTAACTCAATTACACAAAATCACTTTACACAACTTAGGTTTAGGATTTGAAAATTGGGTAAAAATACTATATGCATCAATTGATGCAATTAAACTAATTACCCAATCTAACTAACATCAATTAACCCTAAATCAAACATAAAATCAAACAAAACAACATTATACCTCAAAAGTGTGAAGTGGATGAAATCCTCAAGTTGATTTTCCTTGAAATTTTCTTGATTTCTATGGATGAAAATGGATGGAGGATGGATTATTTGGTGTTTAAATCAAGTTTCCATTAATTTCTCTTAACAAAATGGAAGAAAAATCAAATTGAAAAGTGAGAAGAAAGCTACGGATGGTGAAGAACAAGAATGGGCAAAAATTTGCTAAGTGTGGCTTATATAGTAAGTCACATTTGAAAATTTTCTTTTTGGTCCTTCAATTTTCCTTAAATTGTGCTTTTGCCACATTTTCCTTCGGTAATTTATTCTGACAATTCCGTCGGGATTTGAATTTCAAAGTGAATATTCAAAAATCTTATTTTTATTAATACTTTATAATAAAAATAGTTTCAAAACCGTTCTAAAACTCAGACTGTCGAAATTTCACTATACCCCTAAAGTTCTATTTATTTACGGTTTTGCCATTGCTTACTTTATCAATGTTCTTAAATATTTTTCATCTCGTTTTTTTTTACTGTATTTACACGTGCATACACATAATCATTTACTCCTTAGTCAAAATCAGAAATTCATCTGTCGACTGTATTGCTATTTTTTGCGGCAGCGATATTGACACCGATAATTTTCGAAAAAGTTTCTCGTTTCACTCTAACTGAGTTTTCAAAATTATCATAAGTCATTTCGATAATTTCAAACTACATACTGAAATTTTATTCACAAAAACACGTTATGCTTTTATAGGGTATTACATAATTTCCTACTAATTTAATGAAGAAGAAAGCTTATAGGTAGAAAAGCTTGAAGTTGAGATGGTGAAAAGGTGATTTAAATGAGTAAAGTTTAAGTAAATTTTTTTAGAAGATGATGGTGGAAATTATGGCCAAGGGAGAAGAAGATGAAGAAGATGATATTTTCCTTTTTAATTATAATTACTTATAGACTAATATGACCAATTATAAATTTAGAGAAATAAAAATCAAGAAAAAGGAAAGGAAAATATATATAACCTAATTTTATGTCTATATTAATTTAAGAGAAATAAATCAAATTATTTTTAGTGGAGAAAAGCTCCACTTGGCCGGCCACTTACCCATTTAATCATTTTTTTATTTTATTTATTTATTGATTAAATTACCTTTTTGACATACACTTCATAAAAATTACAAAATTGTCATTTTTCCTCTTCTTATTCTTCTATTCACTACTTGAATATTTAGATTTTACCAATTTTACTCAATTCGATTTTTAACTCACTCATTATTTATCTAATTTTAGGTGTGTAAAGAAAAATCGGGTAAAATATAGCTATAGAATTTACTAAAAATCAAACACCAGAGAGTGTCCAATTTTAGTTTTTTTTTTTTCTAAATTTTTCATTTTAAGTCTTTTAACTGATTTAATTAATTAACACTCTTTTCAACTTCTTTTAATCCCCTAATTATTTTCTCACGATGCTAAGTCCTCTAATTTAGGTATTCCATAATCGTTTCTAACTAATGTTGTCACACCCCAACTCTAGTGGTGTGATGGTCTTAAGATAAGGATAGGTTTAAGGCCACCATAAACTCGTAAAACACTCATATCCTGGATCTCATACACAAAATATATTCACATCATATATAGTAATCATCATAAATACTCATTTATATGATTCATACAATCATCATTCATACATTTGCATTCATCATCATATGATTTCCTCTTGTTCCTTATCGATCAAAAGATACATTCCACATTAATAAGGAAGAGCCATATCTAATGGAGGTGCTAGAGGAACCTCATTATCCCCTATTCGGCCAACAGATCAGGCCTCAGAAGGAACATCTATCCTAGGACGACCACATCCTCTGCTTCTACCATGACCTCATCTAGGAGGCATATTAGAACAAATAACAAAAAAAAATTTCAAATTTAGGTTAGATGGAATCACAGATTCACAACAAGGGATAACAGAATATTGACGAGACACGATTCCTATGCTTCATAATTTCCCTAATCAAACTCATTGCCATAGATTAACTATAACTTCAAACCTATGTTTTGATATCACCTTTGTCACATCCCAAAACTAGATATGTGACGGTCCTAGGGTATGGGTAAGTTTAAAACCATCAAAAACCCGTAGAACCCCAAACATAACCTGTGGCAAACAATAGAACAACATCTATAACCATTCGCAACCATAATCATAATCATCATCAACCTATAATATAATCATCCAAAATATATTCACTTGATCACAATGGATCAAAGGAAAATGAGATCCTCTATCCAAAATGAATAAGTGACAATCCCAAAATGAACCATCATAATATAATTATAGACCATCTAAAATATTATGGAGGTCTAAGAATATTATAATCCCAAAATAATAATCAACATCCAATATAACCAGAGTCTATACTTATATTAGATTATTGGAGGAAGACAGTTAAGAAGCTTTATCCTCAGTCTCCTGATCGATAACTCTAGCACCTAAAAACCATAACAGAAGGAGGGTGAGCTTTCAACTCAATGAATTATGAATATGTCATACATGCGGTTTAGAATCAAAGTTGAGATTCGAAAACAATATCTATATCTAGATATAAGGGAAATAAACAGAGGCTCATATGCACATCAATGACAAGAATCAGAGGGTGCTTGCAAGGAATGACACAATATATATATATATATATATATATATATATATATATATATATATATATATATATATATATATAGAGAGAGAGAGAGAGAGAGAGAGAGAGAAAATAAAAAAAAATTGTGCATATATATAATTTCTTAGATTGCTTTGAAAATTTCTAACCGTTACACTAATTCAGTAGTTTGTTAATACATTTACTTAAAATAATTATTATTTATTAGTATTGATAATTTTATACAAGTTTAATTCACAAAATTAATTATTCATAAAAAGTAAATATAAAATCTTAAAATTAGTCGCTATTGGGTGCTGATTTTTTTCTTTTTTTATTATCGATCTCTCTTTAATTTAATTATTTTCTTTTTTATTTATTTATTTATTAGATTTGCTCGACAAAAAAATATATATATCCTTTTTTCTCATTACTAATTTAAATTATAAATAATAATAATAATAATTGACATATATAATAAATAAAATTGTGAAACTTTTAAAATATTAGTAAAATAAAATCGTGAAACTTTTAAGATTTATTAGTATTTATGTTTATAAATTAATAGACATATCATAATATATTAGAAAAATTACATATTTAATATTTGTAATTATATATATAATTACTTTTATCTTTTGAAATTATTACATATGAAAATTCTATATTTAAAGTAAAATTTTTTCAAAAAATAATTTTTAAGTTTCTTAATTTGACCAAATTTCAGACTCACAAATTAATCTAAATTCTTTTAGTCAATCTGATATATATAACTAAGATTCTTTCATTTCAAACACAAGGCTTCATAGTTTTCAAAACAGGCACATCATTACAAAGTGATGAAGTAATTTTATATTTTCGAAAAAAGAAGAAACAATAGAGGAGAAGGTTTCCTCTAAATTTTTCAACAGAAAAACTCCCAAAAACTGATTAGAAAACTCTGATAAAAGTCTAAGAAAAGTTCAAGAAAGATCCTCCTTTTGAAGAATGCAAGGAGTATTTATAGGGAAACACTTAGGAAAGGTTCTAAATAGTTTGACTTCATAAATATATATTTTTAGAAACATAATTTCCAAAATAGTTTAAAGTCTTCTAAAATAGTAAAAAGGAAAAATTTTCAATTAGTTTGGAGGCTTGCTTGTAAGTTGTGCACTAACAAGCTTCCTTTTTAGTTAAAATAAATTTTTAGTTTTGCATGAAAACTAAATAAAAATTTAAACTCAAAACTTTTTATTTTATTAAATACTAAAAAGGATTTAAATAAAAAATTAAATAGGAAACAAAATAGGTTTGGAAGGCCAAAAGAAAGGAATAAAATCGCACGAGAAAACAATTTTATGGGCTCAGGACAAGAGAATGGGCCTAAAGAAGCTAGGCAACGTCATGTAGCCTTGCCTAGGCCGCACGATCTTAGGCTAGGCCATATGGCCCTACCTAGGCCTTGTGGCCTAGGGTAAGGCCTGGCCTTGCACGGGCCCATCAACCTTCCCTTCAAGACTGCTTGGTTGGTTATTTTCTTGGGCTTCCAAATCTAGCCCAAAACTATTTTAAACTTATTCAAATAATTCTTTAAAACTTTTAAGACCAAAACAACAAAATAATAGTTTGGATCCTTAGTTATAAGTCCCAAAGACTTAGTAATCTCACCGATTCATTTTTATGTCAAAACTCATGTTATGTAAATATGGTTAAATCAAACTTCTTTTCTCTATACTAATCTTCTTTTAGCAAGGAATTCTATTTAGAATTTTGATATCCAACGTCTCATAATTGGCTTTGACTCGAATACAATAATACAAAAATTTGGTATCTACACTTATACCTTCATATTTTCTATGCTCACTAAGATCCATTACCTTAGTTCACTTTGTGTATCCTTATCTAATCATCACACATCCTCTCCTTAAACCTAGACTGGACGTTCTCCTTTATAAGAAAGCCCAGGCCTAATGCCTGGTACACAATAACATCCGAATAACAACCACCAAATGAAGGAGAAATAGAGAGGAAAAAAAAATTCTCAGCTTGATAAGAGATTTCAAGTCTTGGGGTGCCGTTGTTCGAACCCAGACCAAGGAAAAAGGCCCATTAGGAAAATGAAGCCATATGTAGGAATAATGTGCAAATGATTTGCAAGGATAGATCAAGGAATGATAGAAGAGTGTCAATAAGCTCATTACCAATATGTATGGCAGATCCTAATGCATATATGTCATACATTGTACCAACATAGTAGTGCCATCACCATACTTCTTACAAGCAGGTGTTAATGGATGGAGTCAGCAAATTCATCTCTTCATTATTCTGGAGCAACCCATAATACTCCTCCTAAACAAATCATGAGCATCCCCTTCATTAAATGGGTTGCAAATTCCATAGGTGGTTGAAGAGGAGGAGTTTGAGCTACCGTAGATTGAGAAACCTGTTGTTGTATTTGTTGGGTGATGAACTTCGTCAACATATCATAGATCCTTTATAATTGGTACAATCTTTGGGCCATGGTGGCCATATCAAATTGAAGAGTAGGGAGAGGAACCATATCGTCCCATGCTCTTTCTAAGGACCCCTCTTTGCAAGGTATAATAGAAGGAATGACCTTTCTTCGGTAACTGTATCCACGTCTCGGAGGCATTATGCTATAGTACTGAAATGAGAAACAAAATAGTCATAGACTCATAACAAATGATAAATGTAGATCTAAATCAAAGGAGGACATAACAAGGACATGACAAGATCTTATGCTTCATAGTTTACTTAATCGTGCATTCATTTAAGCTCCTATGCTTTGGTACTACCTATGTCATACCTTGACTCCAATGATATGACGGTCCTAGGGCATGAGTAGATATAATACTACCAAACACCTATAGAACCCATACGATCAATGCAATTCTTGGATTATCATCAATATATCATCTCCAATATATATATGTATATATAAAGTCCATTTATTCACTATGGATTACAGACATCATCTTGTCATCATCCACAATGAACAAGGAATAACCATGAGTGCCAAAAATACATCAAACATGTCTCTATCTAAGAGTCTTATAATACTATTAAGCATCGAAGAATTAATCATCCAAATAATAAATCAATACAAAGACATAATACAAAACTATACATTAAATGGATTCTTGAGAAGAAAAAGAGACAAAAAGCTCGATCCTTCAAATGGTCCCTTTTGTTTACTCTAGCCTCTGAAAAGCATTCGAAGAAGGGTGAG
Organism: Aleurites moluccanus; assembly: GCA_948193065.1. Lineage (NCBI taxonomy): Eukaryota > Viridiplantae > Streptophyta > Magnoliopsida > Malpighiales > Euphorbiaceae > Aleurites > Aleurites moluccanus. The sequence goes on along the minus strand of CANXYC010225831.1, from coordinate 9,890 downwards.
CCTTCTACTCAATGAATTATGAATGCATTAATATTTAATACTCCAAGTCCTGGTTATAGTTGAGATCAAGTTGTGCGGCATCATCTGAGTTGGCTTGAACATTTTAGACTGGCATTCCTTCTTAGAGATAGTGTTTAAGCTTCATAGACCTCTAGAGTTGTGGTATAGACTTCTTTACATGATATTAAGGTTATAACATTGTTGTTATGAGGTTAAATTCCTTGGATTAACTTGATGGAGGTAACGCTAATTTTGTTCTTGCCTGCATTTCTAAAATTTAACCATCTAGTAACGAGCATTCCTATAAACAATAACGAGTGTGAAGAGGCAAGTAAATGGTGTCAGCCATATGGTATTGAGAATTACTTTGCTCTCTATTCAAATTCACCAATTTGTGATTTTCACCTATAACGGGTGTTACTCCTTAAAGTAATGGGCATTATATATCGTGGGCTATAAATATCACCTTCATTTTCTTTTAGCCGACATTTTCATTTCTTCAAAATTTTTATCCTTCCCCTTTTTATATTCTAAACCCTAATGAATCCTACCATGTTTCAACCTAAAGAATCATAAAAAATAACCAAGAACTAAATCTTTCTTCTAAGAAGCTCATTCATATATAGTTTTGATTATTTCTTTGTGTTGTAATTATTATTGTGGTTATTCATTGTATAGATAGCTTTATATTATTTCTTTGTGTTGTAATTATTATTGTGGTTATTCATTGTATAGATAGCTTTATATTACTGTATGTTTTATGGATTTAATTGGATGTTTAATTATAAAAATGGATAGAATTGAGGGTATTGGATATGATTGATTGATTGATGATGATGAATTATGATAGAATGTATGATGGATATAGATATTATATATCGTATGTAATCTAGGGTTAGTACTAATAGCTTGGTTTATCTGGGTGCTTGATGACCTTAAGCCTATCCATGCCCTAGGACTATCACATTATTAAAATTTAGGGTGTGACAATATGGTATTAAAGCATAAGTTTAAGATCATAAGAAAGGTATTATAGGTTTTAAGGCATAGAGTATGCATGATTAGGTGAATTATGGATCATAAGATTATAAATAATCATTGTTCTATCTCCCTCTTACATAGATCTGCTTATACCATTATGTTATGGGTCCAAGATCATTCCATTTCTTCTTATCAGGTTATAGAGTGATGCCTCATAGACTTGTACATGGTCCCTTAGAAGGGAAACTCCTTCTGGTATTTTATTTGATGAGGGTTCAGTTGAACTAGTGAGGGATAATATAGATATACCACCTTCTTTTCTGGTTGATATGGCCACATGGCCCATAAGTTAGACCAATTGCAGAGGAATTATTAGACATTGATAGAATTCTTCGCTCAATAAAGGCAACAATGTCTTCCTCAAGCTGCTCCTCTAATGGTTCCTCAGCCACAATGGGTACCATAAGTAAAAGAAGAATCATTTGAGAAATTCCTCAAGTTGAAGCCATTAGAATATAAAGTGTTTTGGACCCTATGGAATTTCTTAAAGAGATAGAGGATAAGGCATAGATAATGGGAATTTCAGATAGAAGAATATTGGAGTTTATGAGTTATTTGATGAAAGGGAATGCGAGAGATCAGTATAAGAGAAGTATTAATGGGATTCTTTGGAATAATCATGAGATAATATGGTAATATTTCAAAGAATTAGTGATAAATGAGCTTCTCCCTGAAATTTTTAGGAAAGAAAAGGCTTTGGAGTTTGGAAGGTTAGTGATACTTTCGATATGAATATTAGAGTATTTAAAGAGGTTTAAAAAATTGAGCAAGTTCATTATGGCTCTTGTACCTAATAAAGTGACTAGGATTCGAGGTTTAGAATATGATTGATTACTCATTTATTCAAAGTACTAGTTGCCCATAAGTTTAAGTCTTTCTTCAAAATTATGGATAAGGAAAGGATGATTGAAAATAGGAAGATGGAAGTAAGAACAACCAAGGAACAAAAAAAAAAAGTTTAAAGTTGGAAATTTTTCCAAGCTGAGAGGAGATGTAAATAGGGTTAAGAGTATGGAAATTCCATACTAGTCAACTTATCAAGCTAACACTAGAGGTCAGTCAGGAAGATTGTAGCAAAGACAAGACTTTTCTAGGCTTGATACACAGATGATCATCAATACAGTTAACTCTGCACCCTCACGGTATTCAAATCCTCAATGTTCTACCTGTGGGAAGAGACATGGAGGTAGATGCTATTTTTATATGGATGTTTGCTTTGGTTGTGGACAACAAGACATTATACAAAGAATTATCTGTATAAGACCCCAATAAGTAAACTCTAAGCTTCTCAATCTATGTTTAGATAGGAAGGACTGGGAATAGTGGAATAAAGATTGGGAGGGAAAGTACGGGTGTGAACATATGATTTTTTCACCCTCGGAACCTTTAGAAATATAAACGGGCAAAAATTGACAATGAACACAAGTAGCCTGACGGTAAGCAATATAGCGAAACTATAGTAGATTGTGGGTTCGAACTACAGGTGCCACCTTCCTTTTTTCGCCTAATTTTATAATTTTTTTTAAAAAAATCCAAAATCCCACATCGAAAGTTCACAACTTATTTCTCCCCTCATTAGCTTATAAATAGAGCCTTCTATCTTTCCTTTCAACTCACTCCTGGTTGTTAGTTGACAACTGTCCTCTCAATCTTCTAATCTTCTCCCTTATTTTCTTTCAAGATTCCTGGGGCTAATTCCTCTTTGGTTTTAGTATGTGTAATTTAGTCTCGCTAGACTTTGAATTAGGTTTTTAATTTCTTTTATTTTAGGTGCTTTTATTTATTACTTTATAAGTTTATGTGCGAAGTGGCCAGGTTGATTCTCCTTCAATCAATTTGGAACTTAATTTTTGCATTTTGAAAGTGGAATTTCGATGAGACAGAGTTCTCCATCATCTTTTGGCTTCAAGATGAAATTAAGGTAGAATACCTAACTCTTCTTTTTAATTAAAGTTTTTTCTCATCTTCTTTTTCTTCTAAAATTAAAAAGATTAAAAGATTAAAAAAAAGATAAATCAAACTTAAAATCTAACCAACTCCATTGCAAAAAGGAAGAACTGTGTGGGTTTTGATTTCCATTCAAAGGGATACGCAAGTATACTTGGTCCAAGTGGCAAATCCAAATTAAAATAAATAACTGTAAGGCCTTAGCCAAGTGCTTCGTTCGGTCCACTCGAGGAATCAGATGCTCATTTGGGGGTCGATCCCACATTGCGTGCTACCGTCGCTTTTTCTATTTTTGAAAGATGTGATTGATTATTTTTTGTTTATCACATTTCTATTTTGAAATATTTTGATTTTGAAATCTGTTTCAGGGAGTCGTCACCTTAATTTATTTTTGAGTGGAAAAATATATGGTAAAACCCAAAAATTGACTCCAAATTAATTCCAACGGATAAAATGCATTAGACCTTCTAATCGATTCGGATTTGGGGATTGGGTTTTGAGTTTAAGAAACTTGGACTTGGCTTTATATTAATTCTAACTTAAAAATGTATTTTCATGAACAGTTTAATAGCATGACATTTAATCGATGATAAAGCAGTAAATAAATTAGAAAGAGATAAAGAATTTACATTACATTAAATAAATTAACCCATAACTCTAGACCTTATGGGTTCTAGGTTAATCATAAATTCCTCAATTCGAATAGGAGATATTGACTCTAGCCTTTATGGGTGCTAAGTCAATCAAAATTCTCCGAAATAAATTAAATTAAAGCAAATAAAAGGAAAAAAAAGTATTTTTGGATTTGATACTTGATTAAAAGCATACCTACGTATCCTTTTGAATAGGAATCAAAATCCATGTAGTTCGCCCTTCTTGCGAAGAAATTTCGGGTACGATTTTGGTTTGATTAAGGGTCTAATTCATGATATTAGGTCTGATTTTGAAAGTCTGATTATACATTTCTTAGAGCCTTGTGAGTGGGCGGTGGTCAGAGAGATTTTCTGAATCGGAGTTTCAGTTTTCGGTTTGAAGAGGTGGAGTTAGATATGGATATTTGTCTTGCTAAATTAATTTAAAGAGAATTAATTTAGGGCTCTATTGGCCAAGTCAATCTTTAATTTCTTTAATTCAAAGAGAAGAAAGTGTTTTGCTAAGGAAAACTCAACTTAACAAGAGCAATGGGTGTGTAGCAAATGAGGGGTGGGGGGTAGGGGAGGGGGTGTATTTATAAACTACCTAAGGGCAAAATGGTAAATTTGGATGAATAGTGCGGATGCCTCTAGATAGCTTTAGTGGTATTGTCATAGTGCCATCGGGCAGGCTAATGGATGCACCAGACAGAGGGAGTGGCACTGCGTGGCTTGAATGATGGCACGACAGAGGATGCTGGCTATAACCGTTAGTCCGCCAGGCAGCCTGGCGCATGAATTAGGCACACCTTGCGGTACCGCCAGGCTTGGCCAGTGGCATCGCTTTGAGCTTCAATTTTTTAGTCGTTCTTTCATTTTTCGAGTAGGAGGGTGCAAAATCATGTGTTCACAACTGCCCCCCATCAGGTTTGGTGGTTCTAACTGGCAAACATGATGGTAGTGAATTGGGGTGCTCTTGTCTGTTCGGAGAGAAATAAAGGTTCCTTGAGGTTGTTCGAGGCCATATGTTGCCCCAACGGTTTGTTTTGCTGAATTTGGAGTGGTTTTTGATTTTTTTGATATTTTTTTTGTTTTTGATTTTTCCTGCATAATAGAAGCATTTCGAGTCAGATTCAGATAAATAATAGCTCTAAAAATAGAGAAAATTCATATAGTCATGACAAAACTGTTGGTTTTATAATCCGAGGTGAAATGAGTCAAATATCACATTCACACACATTTACGGCACCCCATGAGATGTATTAGTCATTTTGAAATTGTTCAAAAGCTATAAATAAGGGCTCCCCCTTCTCATTTCTTCATCTTGTTTCTAAATTCTCCTTCTCTCTTTAGTATTGTCTCTCTAACAATATTTCTTAGTTTTTAACTTGTAATGGCTTCCACCTCGAGTAGCATCATTAATCGCAGTACCGGGTAAGAAGTGCACCATACGAATAATGGCTCGGAGAATTTGCTACATGATTCAGAGTAGCATGTATCTTGGATGGGCCAAATGGAGGTATTTTTTTGCTTTCTTCATGTCCATTTTGCGTCCGCCACTTTACTCATTTATTTATTTCATTTTTTTAGTGCATCTATCCTAAAAACAGAGGTGTCAGGATTAATTTGGTTGTCTTTATGATGTTGTGGAATGGGTACACATATGAGTGAGATATTAGAGACAACTAGGTTCCATTTTTTTCCTAAATATGGACCTAGAGCCCGAGAACCATGGCAACTTGGTAAAAGCTCTCACTGAGAGGTGTTGGGATACCACCAACACTTTTCGCTTCCTTTGCAGAGAGCTTATGATGACCCAGCTGGATATAAGCATGTTAACAGGGATGAGGTTTGGGACCTGCCTATTGGACCTCTGCAAAAATTGGAGGACCGAGTGCTCCCCTCAGGTGATGGAGAGCCTTCTGATGGTAAACCTCCACAAGATTATACCACAGTTCCTCGGTCTTGGCTCATGGATCGATTGAGGACATCTGAGCCTCTATCAAAGATCGTGGGGAATGTTGAGACCATTGCCTGGCTTTACCTCCTTATTATTATTGGTTGCACATTCTGACATACCCGTCACGATATAATAGACTTAAATATGATAAAAAGTCTAGTGGATTTATCTTTCTTGGGAAAGTATGACTGGGGAGGGGCTATTCTGAGCGCCATGGACAAGGAATAGACTGATCTGTCACATGGCTTATACACCTCGTATTAGGGTACCCATGTCATCTGGGAGGTAAGTCTTTTAATTACTATCTGTTTATTTTATTTGCCCATTCTACTGTAATACCCTAGAAAATCATAACTCATATGCATGATTTAATTCTCAGTATATGGTTTAAAGGCATTGTAATGATGAAAAATAATTTTAGAGACAGTTAGAAAACGAACAAATTACTTTTCCAGAAATCAGCAGTGTCAGAAACACTGCCGAGAAATTAGTTGTTCGGTTAATAGATGAATTTCTGATTTTGACTAGGGGGAAAAGATCATATAAATGCATGTGTAATTTTGGTAAAAAGAAAGAGGAGAAAAACATTTAGGAACACTGAAAAAGTAACCAATGGCAAAATTGTAAATAAATAAAACTTTAAGGTGAATAGTGAAAATAAATCTGTCTGAATTACAGAATGACTCTGAAACTATTTTTGTAAATAAGTATAAATTAAAATAAACCTTTTGATTCCCCACTTTGAAATCTAAATTCTGATAGAATTGTCAGAATAAATTACAGAAGAAGTTGGGGTCAAAGTATGATTACTTGAAAGTTTAAGGACCAAAATGAAATTTGCCATTTTAACTTAATATAAAAGTGTAACACCTACCATTTTCATATATTATTTTTGGATATATATATATATGTGTGTGTGTAATTTTGAAATTTAATTGGTTGAATTAATTTATTTCGCAATAAGTATGATTTTTACTCATTTTAATTATTTTGGAATAATGATAATGTCAGTAAATGAGAATGGAAAATTTCAGTGTGGAATATTGATTGATAGATTGAGCTCTTAAATCTATAAATATATTCTAAATGTTAAAGGAAATAAGGAGTTAGGAAATCTGCAGTGTTTTCCGTGATTTTAGATAAGTAATGTTCCAACCGGCATTGGCGAGCTGGCTTTGCAAAAAGGCCTTGCCGAGCTGGCCATGCAGAGATGAATTGGCGAAGAGGAAGTGCGAAGAGGGAATGGCAAAGAGGAAGTGCGAAGAGGAATTGGAGGAGGAAATGCGAAGAGGGAAATGTGAAGAGGAAAGTGTGAAGAGGAAATGGCAAAGAGGAAGTAAGAAGAGGAAGTGCGAAGAGGAATTGGTGAAGAGGATGGCGAAGAGGGAATGTGAAGAGAGAAACGCGAGGAGGAAATGCGAAGAGAGAAATGCGAAGAGGAAAGTGTGAACTGGAAAGAATGAAGAGGAAAGGCAAAAAAGAATTGCGAATAGGGAAATACGAACTGGGTTTGGCGAATAGGCATATGCGAGCTGGCTTATGTGAAGTGGAATGGCGAGCTGGCAATGCGAAGAAGAATTGGCGAGCTGGTACTCGCGAGCTGGAACAACGGATTTGGACTGACGGAACAAAATTTAATTAATTCAATTTTTACTAAGGCAGTAGCCTATATTTAAGAGACAGTAACTGAGGAATTTAAAACACGTAAACCTATTATTTCTTTTTCTCTGTTCTGTCGTGCTCGTTTTCTTCTCCAAAAGAGCCCGAAGCACAGTTTCTTCTTCTTCATTAGATTTCATGATTTTTCCATCAAAATTTCTGGAGAAAAATTCATGGAAATCCATAGAGATATTCTGTGACTATATTATTTCGTTTTAACTTGTGGAAAGGAGCTAAAAATATTCTAGAGGCAGTGAAGGATAAAATTCTGCCATTGTAATTCATTTGAGGTAAGAATTTATTTGTTGGATTTTATTAATTAAATAGATATTATTTAGGTTAGAATAAATGGGTTTAGTGTTATTTTATAAATGGGTTTAGTGTTATTTTACATAGATTAACACTAATTAATTGAAATCCCTAAACTCTAGAGTTTAATTGAAACTTTTAAATATGATATAATAAAATAGTGATGGGATTCGTAAATTGATAATAGAAATAGTTAATTGGGTATAAGAGAACAATAAATTGATGACCAATTTGATGTGAAATTGTAGATTTTGGAAACTGAATTCTCCTAGTGGCCAAATTGGGGATTTTTGGAAGAAATTGGTGAGATTGGCTAATCGATTGATTGTTGGATTGTTGAGGTGAGTTCTACATACATCATTTATCATTATTAATCGCTTAAATTGATTGTTGGGCACCTTATGGGAAAAACCCCCAAGGGCCTATCACGACCCAACCCGGGAGTCATAACGGTCCTAAGGTACGGGTGTTGCATAAGCTACCAGTACCTCGAAGAATCCAATTAACTATACTATATGGCATGCAAATCAGATAAACAACTTAATTAGCTTAAGAATGCTGAAAAAAATTCGATAGCATTTCCTCTATAATATGGCTATGCCCAAAAATAAAGCAAGAAAATCAGCACTTCTAATAATCATCCACAATCATTCTCAATATAAGGATCCCTCTGGATCTCCATCAACAACTCAAAGTATACATATATCTGTACAATCTGTCATTTTCATATATAATATATCATATACATTCATTATATCATCATTAAGCAAAAACTATCAAGATGCAACTCAAATTTATATCTACATGCCAACATTTATCTACAGTACTATGGAACTTCTATTCTGTACATTATTTACATACTCTTTTAAAGTTGAATATTTACATGATTACTAAGAAACTTCTAAGGCAGGAGTAGAGATGCCAATGGAAAGCGTGCCTCACAGCTGACCTGAAAATTTTAAACTACTAAGGAATAAGTATAAAAATACTCAGTGAATCCAGATGTATATAGATGCAGTAAATGCTCATGAATATATAATTGCCCATATATGGCTTGAAGAATTCAATATAAGATATCAAAAGTATAAATATACATATATCTGTAAAAATATCAAAATGAAAATCATATAAGTATCCAAGATACAAAATAGCACACATATGATATAACAGGATTAGGTTAATTTCTGTAATGCAGAACTCAACACTACCAAAAAGTGCACTAGGGAATATAACGTACCTCCCTAGCAAGGAATCCCAAATAAGACACATTGACCACGTATGGGATATTTTTCCAATGACTAGAGAATATAATGCCCCTCTCTAGTAAGGGATCCATAAAACACAGTGTGCACACTGTCAATGGAATTTACCCGCTATACCATCGAAATAGCCCTGTTCTAATATCATATGCGTGTGCATGAAAATAACAATAAATATGACATATTTACACTTCATATAGCTTTAGAACTATCATATATACATATATGAAGAAAAATAGGACAAGTTTAGAATTTGCCAAAAATTGGCCTGGCGGGGCCTAGTTGCGTTGCCGCAACTGGCTCACAAATTACGGGTCCGTTTTGAGATTTTTAGGCACTTTCTAGTTAACTATATTACCAAAAGAATTAGGTGCGCCATGAGGTAGCGTTTCGAAGCTTAGGTAGAGACTAGAAGATTGGGCCAAGTGGTGGCCCAATTGGCTTTTTGGTTTTCATTTTATAGCCTGTCAAAGTTTAGGTCAGTTTAGGTTGTTTCAACGGGCTTATTTACGGGCCATTTTACACTTTATGCACTTTTAGGTATAAAACTTCATTTTAAAAGCTCAAATGAAATAATATGACATATATGATGCAAGTCATGCATAAATATACATAATGACTCACTTCTATCACTTCAAACCACTGTTTCCTCAAACCATTGTTCCCGAGCCCTAGTCGGCTCGCCGCTCGACACTCCGAGTAGGAGTATTCGACGGTTCACCTATTAACACACATAACACTCCGATAAGGTATAAAATAATTACAAAACACATAAATCACTTAAACAAACATTCAAACATATTAAACTCACTAAGGCATACACAATATACCTTACAAGCTATACTTTACACAAATCATTCTATATCCATTCTCTTATGCATTATATCACATCCAATACCAATTTCAATTCATATTATGCATATTCATCATTAATCCAATACCTTAATAACTTTTATGCACCTAGTTTACATTTCATATTAAACATATACCATAATCCAACTTATTTCCAAAATACTCAAATCTTCCATACTTTACACATTTAAACCTATACATTTTCATCATTTCTAACACTTATTCATATTC